>JAHHFK020004243.1:0-192180 GCA_024533555.2 Aedes koreicus
TTGAACTGTTGCACCACTTTCCTGGCCATTCTACTGTCCATTGGACCACTTTTACCACCACTCCCTTCCTTTCTTCGGGCACTCAAACGCTCCTTGAAGGTTCTTACCGCACGATTCCTAGCTTTTTAGCGACCCATCGGTGAGGCGCCTCTCGCTTTTGATTATAAGTGTACACTTTTTTTCACGGACAATTTCTTGTATCGACGACATGACTGGAACTACTGTATGAATAACTATGAAACTTGACAGATGTAAACAATGCATTATGAATCAGATTTGCTCAAATCAGGCTTTTTACTCATACGGCTCAAAAGTTTATCGGTGTGCCATTTTCATTGAATACATCCTTTATTCAGTCTCGTGAAAAGGTTTGAAAACATCTGTGGATCTCTAATACCAGCTTCTTGGATATAGAATTAACCATTTAATGGTTTATCCTGACTCCTAGATCTTTCCTAATAAAAAATCTATGAAAAAATAATGTAGGAAAAGTTTATACAATGATGGACAAATTTATTAAACTTTCTATTTTTAGAGAAAACAAACTAAAAAACTTCAAAAAACGTCGCAGAGTTCTGAGATGAATATTAAAAGCTTAACATTCACCTCACTGGTTGAAGGAATGCTTTCCACGAGTCCGAAATATTTCTCAAGCGATTTCTGTAAGTGTTGTCAAACAGATATTGCAAAGCTTTTGGAACACTATCATATATTGATCTCATTAACGGTAGTTTTGAATCATACTGCAGAGTATAGGCATACCTCGAAATAGAGCAACTTTATTTTTTGACTATTTTCATCGACATATCGCAAACTATACATCATTCAAAACAAGTAGTAAAATCATTAGATAGATGAGACGATTTTCAATCTGCTGGTGGCAATGATTTGCATGGATGAACTCTCATTCATGAGAAATGTACGATAGAAGTCGAAACATAAAGTTGCTTTATATCGTACAGCCAAAGGATATCTGTAGACCGAAAGTACCAAAAAACGGTATGGTGGGGGACGTCGAGCTACTGTGGTGACACCTATCATGGTGAAGATCACCAATTGCCAATTTTTCATGGGTTTACCTTCACCTGCACTGACAAAACTACTCATGCAGCATCAATCATAGTAACCCATGAGTCAGCAGACAAAATTTGACAGCTCTTTCAGTCTAACTCTAACCGCGATGGCAAAAACAGTGAAGCAACTCCGTTCAGAAGTGTGCGTGTTCAAAGAACCGCACCCCGCCGCCTCGAAAACGAACATCGTGCGGCACTTTGTGGACGCCGGATACGCCCGTTCCGGCATCTACAACATCTTGGCACTATTAGACAACAATCAGAGCATCGAAAGAAAGCCCGGTTCCGGACATCCGACGACCCTGAGCGACAAGAAGCTCCAAAGGATGCTGAAGAGGAAGACCGAAGGGAAAAGTGGCTACATCGCTGCGTGCGCTTGGCCGGGAGGTCGGTCCAACCGGCCAAACATTGAAAAAGTATCTGGCAAACATGAACACACATGTCAGGAAGCGGAAGTCGCATCCACTGGTTTCGGAGTTGCAGGCAATGACGCAGTGGTAGCTGCTGAATAAGATGGTTAACTCGATTTTCCCGGCGAATCGCGACGTGGCGGTGGTGATGGACGACGAGATATCCCAAGTAAAAATTTCAGTTCTATTCCAGCCGTATAGCACTCCTCCCGGCTTGGGTGATGACACTATATTCAAAACTGTTTTGTCCACCAACACCTCCTCTATGCATCTTTAAAGCCGAAATTTGTACAAAGTGGCCCACTCTCTAGACGGTTGTGAAAACAAATTAATAAAACCTTTCTAAGACCATAAACATTTTGAAAATGTTCTAGTGAAAGATGTTATGACCACTTGAGAACCATCATAAAACCTATTGGCCGCCATCAAAACCAGCATAGGGCTGAATGGCCACAGCTGTCAAACTTCACGGCGACATCGTGGTTCGTTTTTGTTGTTTTGCTTTGTTGCTCTTCTGATAAATAATGGCTCAGAAAAAAGTTCTTCTGTTGCGGGAAATTATGATTGATAGCAAAATATATAAAACAAATTGAGTTTTTTTATAGCGTATCATCGAGTGTATCATGCTCCAAATCATATGCGCATTTAATTTTATGGTGAATATTGGCATGATAAGAGCTGAAAATTAATGCGCCTTGGAAATTATGCGAGTTTACAACACCAAAAACAAAATTGAAAGAATAATATTCCGTAAGTAAATCATGAAACTCCTGAAAATTGATGGAATTCAATAAGGTTATCCAAATGAATACCGAAGTTTGTCTCAGATCTACAGTTCAATTGTATTACATTTAAAATTTGGTTTATTTATTTTTCCACATTTCAATTATTTCATATATTTCAACATGGCGATTGCAAGAAATCACAGTTTTGCCAAAAAGCCAATTTATCTTAGCAATGGCTACTATAAAACTATCTGGTCGCTTGGTAGCTTTCCTCAATGCCAGTTAGCCGTTTAATGCATTTACTGGAGGCAAAATGGTTTTAAAATGCTTTTTCAACTGACCATAATAAGATAATATGAATGAGTCCTAAAACGGCATTTCAAAACAGCATTTTATGGGTTAATAAAGTCAAAATAAAACCTTTGATAGGAGTAAAAGGAATTTTAGAAGTCAAGGTTTTAAGATCGTTGTAAAGAAGCTGTGTAGGTTCTTATAAACCTGACTAAAATTTGAAACCTATTGGCATATCTTGCTGCCATAATAAAGCCGAATTGATTATTAGTGGCTTTCATAAAACTTTAATAAAACTTAATAAAGCTGGATGGTTTTGGCAATGTTACTTGGGATATCTCACCCTGGATGGCAACGACTGGCAGGACACTTCGTATTTTACTTCCCCCACGAAGGAAGTGAGCTCCAAGGTGAAGTTCATTTCACACAACGAGTTCCTAAAGAAGGTGCTGCTGTGGCTGACAATCAGCGAGAAGGGGATGTCAAAGCCGCTCTTCTTTCGCTCCGGACTGGCCGTGAACGGGGAAATTTATAGTACGAAATGCCTGCCGGAAGTTGCGTCGTTCATCAAGAAATTCCATAAGGGCGAGGACGCGGTGTTGTGGTGAAGCGATCGTTGGAGGAGATGGAGCGGCTGAATATCGATGTGGTACCCAAGTCGGCGAACCCACCCAACGTCCCCCAGCTGCGTCCGATCGAGAATTTCTGGGCCAACCTGAAGCGTAAGATCAACTCCAACAATTTTGTCGCGAAAACTGAGGCCCGTAAGGCCAGGTAAAATGGTCTTAAGTGTAAGTTTCCACATAGCAAGTATTCAAATAACGATTTTAGCAGGATTTTAAAATAAATTGTGCTGATTTCAAGACTGATTTCATAAACTTACCACTTTTACGGTTGCTCCGGGTGCCCGGGAGGACCAGTTAATGCTCTACTAGAGGTAATTGGTTGCTCCAGAATTCTCTAGAGATCATTGTATGATGAATTGGACCATATTCCTGTTGAAAACTATTCGCAAAAGCTGAATACGAATATGAGATAAAGAAAAATTACGCTTCTACCGCGACAAAAATGCTGTAGGCAGCGAATCCACAGTGAACGAAAAAAATCATCACACGCACTGCGTTTTTCAACCACGTCGCACAGTGGGACGAAATAAATAAAAGTGGGACATTGGTATTTGCGGCGATCGATTTCTTGTACAATGTTTCTACATTTTTTGAGTACTTTATTTTTGTGTTAACAAATTTGATTTAACCGGTTTACACCTGGATAAAAAAATTAACTCTTTTATTTTTGGTTCAAATCGGTGACCATGCATTAAAACATTGTAGATTAGGTCATTTCATAAAACTTTGTTGAAGACAAAAACATGCTATCACTTAACTGGACGAAGTTGTAGGGTGAAAAAGGAATAAAAAATATAATACCTTCTTAAAAATTGTTTTTACCATAACTTTTTAATTTGAATTTTCCCATTTTTATAATGTCCTACAAAGTTTTAGGTATTTTAAAAATACACTTTTTTGTAGATATGTGGATTACACATCTTCGAGGATGTGTAGATTACAGGTTAGCAGGTTTTAGCAACTAAGCTTAACGTTAATTTATTCAGCAATTTATACCCTTAAAAATGATGTACAAATTATAGAGGGGTCCTAGAGGGTAGTTAACAAATTTTCAAAAAAGTAAGTAAGCTTCTTATTATATTATGTTGCATTTATAGCGATTTCTTCATCTCTTTTAATAATGATTTGGACTTGCTTTTTATGTTTAAAAGAAAAAAAAGGCCAATTTATTAGATAATAGTGAAGCTGTATGTGAAGCTGTACGGCTGGTACAAAATGCCATTCAGCGTCCATCGTGTTTTACTATAAGAGCTTCCATTACTCCCGACGGTCATCTATCGAAAGAGCCTCAAGAATGTCGGAATAAGGACATTAAAAACTTTTTAGAGCATCGAGCAAGAAAATGTTTACGGTACATATCTGTTATATTTTATATCTACCAAACATATTTAAGCTTTATGTATTTGTAAACATTTAACAGTGTAGCCACAAATCAGGACATTTTCAACCGTTTGTTGGTATCTTCAGACCCACTGATTTCTTCAATGCTAAAGATTTCAAAAAGGAAATGCAAGCCTTTCAGAAAAGAGGCATTGCCATTTTTGAAAGAACCTGTAGTGTTGAACAACGTGGGTCTGATGTCAAATTCATCCAACGATGAAGATTCGGGAGATGAAGAGGAAGATTTGAAGTAAAACGATGGACTTTTTTTTCGTAATTATATTCAAATAAGCTTCATTATCCAATAAATTGGCCGTTTTTTTTTCTTTTAAACATTAATAGCAAGTCGTATTGTTTATTAAAAGAGATGAAAAAATCCCTTTAAATGCAACATAATATAATACGAAGCTTAGATACTTTTTTGAAAATTTGTTAACTGCCCTCTTGGACCTCCCTATAATTTGAACATCATTTTGAAGGGTATCAATTGTTGAATAAATTAACGTTAAGTTTAGCTGCTAATACCTGCCAACCTGTTATGTACACATCCTCGAAGATAGCTTAAACATTTCAATAAAACCGACGTAGATCCTTTTAATGTAGAGATAATGATTAGCTGTTTTCTACAAAAAAGTGTATTTTTAAAATACTTTGTTGAATATTTAAAAAATGGGAAAATTCAAATAAAAAAAGTTATGGTATAAATACAATTATGGGGGTATTACATTTTCATTCCTTTTTCACCCTACTACTTCGTCCAGAGATAGAAAGTTTTTGTCTTAAACAAAGTTTCATGAAATGACCTAATCTACAATATTTTAATGCATGGTTATCGATTCGATACATTTAGAACGCGACGCAGAAAATGCCCTACAGTGACTTTTATTCGTAGTTTTGAGCAACATTCCTTATAATACAAGAAAAATTGTTTTACGATACTCCGTTATTGAGCTATGAATTTTTTAAATAAATGATGTCCGGGAAAAGCTTCAAAAAAATCTGAGACCCTGTGGATTAAATCATACGATAAAAACTAAAAATTCTCAGAAGTCAAATACTGCGTTCGATTTTCAAAAGCTAACTATATTAATTTGTATCATAAAGGTTGTACTCAAAAAATATGCAACACTTTATTTTATATGTAACTTTTTGTTGCATGGGTAAAAATTGATGAAATTTGGGGTGAAACTAGCTTAGAGCGTGAAATTTTGTTACAATCTGTTAAGTGATGGCTTCCAAGCAAGAAGTCCTTCAATAGAAAAATATGGTCGCGGTCGTGGAAAATCCAGGCCAGTGCCACTGGTGGATCGCGAAACAGTTGGGAATCGACAATGTTCCTGTCCCTTGTTTAAAATTGTTCAAGGAGACCCAGACGACCTAGCGGTGAGCTGGCAGCGGAATAAAAGTGAAGACGACCGACCCACATTGGCACAATTCTGAAAAAAGACGGTCAAAAACATTTTCACCCTCTTGTCATCATTTTATCGATTGGGTGTCTTCAGAAGAGTTGCTCAAAATTTTGATCCGCATCTTTTGAAAACAACACGCCCTAACTTCCCAAGTAACCACGAGGCTATAATAGCTTGCATATATAGAGCAAATGCATTACGTCTAGTGCATCATTGAAGTTGGATTAAAGCTGAAAAGCGCCCCACTAAGATCAAACTAATGCAATATCTTTTGTAATGCCATAAGACATTGTTAAAGTAGCATTGTTGCATTGGTAATGTATCATTGCATTGGTAATGCATCATTATATTCTTAAAGCTAATCTAACGCTTCATTACTTGACAACTGTTGAATTGATGCGATTCCGCATTAATGATGTTGATTTTGTGTTGAATAAGAGCAATAATATAATGCTTGTGGATACTTGGGTTCAATACGGGCTTGACTATACTTTCAAATTCTAACGTTTTCCAGCTACGAGATAACGGACTATTGTTTTCGACAAAGTTGTATAGCAGGTAATTTTAAGAAAAGTTGTTGAAGACACTAAGTTTGTAAATCCTAACGTCAAAGATATATAATTGGTTTTCTTTCAGCACTACCTTAAAACCGTTTTTTTTTTTAAATAATTAGTACTCTGTTCAAATTTGACGATTTTAATATGTTCTAAGAAATTGTAGGAATTATGGGATTACAATTTTTTGCTGAAAACACCAATGCTCTCTGGTGACCACATTTTGATTTATGGTGATTCAAGTGTCTGTGTGACGTCATAATCAACCGCCTAAAAAGGGTGGGTGGATCCTGGCGGGGTCTCAAACAGATTGTATTTAAAAGATTATCGTATGAACTAGTGTTCCTGAAATTTTCCGCGTTAAGTACTGAAGGGTACCTAGTAAAACCTCAGTTTGAAATAGTACAGGTTATAAGCCAATTTATGTTTCGCATGTGGCGTAATATTCAACAAACTAAAAAAATATATGCGGGTCCTGGCGGGTTCTCAAATTAATTGTATTTGGAAGAGTGTCGTGACCCCGTGAAGGCATGGAAGGTGACCCAAGTAACATTGCCAAACCCATCCAACTTTGGAAAGTTTTATTAAAGATTTTTGAAAGCGACTTGAAATCAATTTGGTTTTATTATGGCACCAGGAGATGCCAATAGGTTTCATATCTTAGTCAGGTTTATGAGAACCTACACAGCTTGCTTACAACGATCTTAAGACCTTGTTTTCTCAAATTCCTTCTATCAAAGATTTTGTTTCGACTTTATGAACTCGTAAAATGCTGTTTTGAAATGCCGTTTTAGGGCTCATTCATATTATCTTCTTGTGGTCAGTTGGAAAAGCATTTCAAAACCATTTTGCCTCCAGTGAATACATAAAACGGCAAATTGACATAGAGGAATAAACATCAAATGACCAAATAGTTTTATAGTAGTCATTGCGAAGATAAATTGGCTTTTTGGAAAAACTATAATTTCTCCCAATCGCAATGTTCAAATATAAGAAATAATTGAAATGTGGAAAATAAAAACATCACATTTTTTTAATGTAATGTAAATGAACTGTAGATCGGAAACCAATTTCGGCATTTTTTTAGATAACCTATAATCATGAGTTTCCTGAAAATTTCATCAATTTTCTGGAAACTCATGATTATTTTATCTAATATATTTGTTTTACTTTGTTTTTGTTGTTGTTAACTCGCATTATTTCCAAGGCACTTTAATTTTTGGCTCTTATCGTGCCAATTTTAACCATTAAATTGAATGTGCATATGATTTTGAGATACACACAAGAAAAAAACCGCAGTAGAAACTACCATTTCGAGGGTTAATTTAAGCGCAAAACCAACAATTTTCACCTGACTATAAATACGTTTGATTTTACCATGCCTGCGATTAGATCAACCATGGTGCGGTTGATATCAATATCAGGTCTGTAAAATATACTACAAATGTTGAAGGTAGTAAATTTGACTGAAATTTCATGGTAGTTTTGAAAATAGGCACAGTCGGGTAAAATGGTAATTTTTACTACCAGATTTTTTTTCTGTGTATTATTTACTGCTAAATGAATCAGAAGAGCAGAAAATCGAACAAAGCATTACAACAAAAACTAACCACGATATCACAGTGAAGTTGGACAGCTGTGGCCATTTGGCCGTATGCTGGTTTTCAGGGCAACCAATAGGTGTTATGACGGATCTCAAGTGGTCATAACATCTTCCACTAGAACATTTTTAAAATCTTAATCACCTTATTTTATATGTATGAAGACTTGTACTTCGAGAAATGCTCGTATTCAAGTGATGAATGTTATTCATTAGATAGATTATCAAAGTTATGATTAGTTGAGTTTGAACCCTTCCTCGAATCTGTTAAATGTTTCATCCAGGCGTTTAAGTGTGGATAAATATAAACCATACTCATCCCAACAATAGAGATCAATTATTGCTGTAAAGACCCCCTATTGTTATCCCATTTTCTACCAGCGCTTTTTAAATTGTACTCCGCTTCACTCCGGAGGAAAAAAAAGCCATGTCCTATTTTTTATTAACCCCTCGAGCAATAAATATTATGATTGATGATTGTTAGCAAATCTATGGTGGGCCAACAGCGAAGCCATAAAAAAAAACGCGGAAGGGATGGCCGTAGAGGGATGGAACTCGGAAAAGGGGAGCGTTTTTCATCTTTACATGGAAATAGATTTTGTTTTCATCTTTTCACCCCTTCCTACTGCAATCGAGGCCAGCAAATTTGCTGTACAACACATCGCCCAGAACGGCTCGTCTTTTTTTCCCTCATGTACAAGGATCGAACCGAATACCACAAATCATCGCCGAATCGAGTTTTATTACAGCGTGAAAGTACTTTCCGTTAACACACAGTGCGTCCGGCGTGGAGAAAAAAATTGCACGCCAATGAAAAATTGGAAACCAATTGGTGCGAGGATCTTTCTCGAGTGGGCCAAGGCTTATTGCTAAATGTGTAGTTCGTACAAAAAATTGAGGTGCACTGAATTGATCCAAACCTGTTTCTGTTAAATTAATGGAGGCGAATGGTTGTTTTTCGATGGCTTGAAATTTTCGACATTTTGTGGTATTTAGTTTGTTTAAAGGTAATGTTCATTCTTTGCCTACGAAGCACTGTGACAGCTCATGGTCAGGGTCCTTTTCCGAATGAAATCATTTCCGTAAGTCAACCGTTGCAAAATTGCAATTCAAATCTATTTTCTGTGGCTTACTCCTGTGGCTTCAGATTCAACTCAGCAAAGGTATGGTATTATGGGCTTTCATGGGAAAATTGCTCGGTTGGCACACCTATGTAGCCATGTGGGAAGTAAATCCACACCGGATGCATTTCTGGTGTTCGATGATATGACGTTGTGGTTCTGTGGTTAACATACCACCATCGAATTTAAAGCTATCAATCATTAGCAGAACGTTGCACATAGCGTGGAAATATCATACCTGGATTGTATCTTGCAGTTTGGATGAAATGAAAAATCATCCTACTCGAAGAAGAAGCAGGTAAGTTCTTTTTAAAATGCATCACTGTCACACCTAGGGCAACTAATTTCATTTGATTTGCATAAATTATGCATACTGTAGTGGTGGCGGTGGTGGTGGTGAAGATGGTGTGACTTACCCGGTCCCACATAGAAGGTACCTCTCTGATGCTGATGCGAGTCTGTACTGCTTTTATTGCTGTCACGCGTGTGATGGAGTTCACACGTGTTTCATGAGGGTGACACACGGTATGTCGTGGTGTGAGTATGTATGGATATTAATGGGATTAGGCTAATGCAGTGAGCGTATGTTACTGATAAGCTTCGCCCGAGTTTTACCTTGCACCTTTGATCCGATTTTTGAACTCATTACAAGGGCAATGAACGAAAATATTTAATGGAAGTATCATTGCACATAAACGCATCTGAGTCTTGAATATGATAGAAAAAACAGTAAATCGCAAAATGTAAACATTGTTCAACATTTGAATTTATCATTTATTGAACTTTTAACATGTCGTCTTATTTGGTTTTCTTTTTTTAACTATCTGAAATTAGCCATCTATTTTTGGCTCCAGTTGGTGGTCTTTAAACGGGCATCGTAAAGTTTCTGAATTCCAAGTTTCAAGCACGACGCTTGCTGGGAAAGCTTTTCCAGTGTCTACGCAGACTTTAAACAGAGTTAATGTGACTTAGTTTCGTATTTCTATTCTAAATGTCAAAAGCTGAGTAATATGATAATATCAAACTGAGTGACTTTCACAAAGAAGCCGTGTTGTGTCGATAAACACTTAGAAATTATGAATATAACACGAAACGTAATTCATCTTTGACATGCATTAAGGAACCTAAACAATGATTTAATGTAAAATTAAATCTCCGAAACCGAGACATACGAAACTCGACGAAAATTGTGTGTGAATTTAGTTTCTCGACTTTTTCAATTCTTTCTGAAATTTACATGGCATTTTGGAAATTTACATGGCAGTGTGTAGTAGTTGTTAAGACCTACTAAGAAAGGCACTACGAATCGCCTGTTCTGGTGATAGAAGGCAAACTTACTTTTTTATGTAAAAACCAATCAATACAATAAAAAATGAAAATTTGTTCCAAACTTCAGTTGAACTTAGCAGTTAAATATGAAAAATGTATCGTTATATATCTAGGAAACGATCGATCAAATGGTTCCTTTTAACCCTTAAACATGCTACAAATGATCTATAAAAGATTAAAAGAATTGAGCTTGAGGATGAGCATTATTGACCGCCGATATTTCCAGAACCGGCTGTAATTGCACAGAGAATCCACAGCTGATGCCTGGGACAACCATTCATTCTCAATATGTAAAAACTGGAGAGCCCAAACTAAGGTCAGATAAGAAAAGGGTAACGATTTCATTAAAAAAGAGACAATTTTCGGATGAATGGCCAAAATTCAGGCTGACTGCCGCAAGGCGGGCAGGAAGTTGAAGTATTTTTGTGAAGTTTTAAATTTCTTAATGAATAAAATGTTATTTGGTTTGTTAAAATATCTCTTTCCGTTCATCCATCCGAAAATAGTCGCTTTTTATATGATCATTATTCTAACTGGACTGATATTAACCAATTTTTCCACAGTTTCTCTTTGAAGTGTTTTGTTTACATCCTGTGAATTGCATAGATGTGTGGTTTGATCAAGATGAAAGGGAGTCAAGTTGAGACGCGTGAAAAAATGTGTATACTCACATGGAAAATCCGGAGCTGTCCCTCAGTGCTTTGGGAAAAATGCTGCAAATCTGTAATTCAACCGTCTCAAGAGTACTAATAGGTTCAACGACCGATTGACTTTGGATCACAAGCTATGCGGAGTAAACCGGGAACAGCATGTAGGAAGACGAGTAATTTTACCCGAAATTCCAACATTTCAACACGTGATGTTCTAAAAATGGTCGGCGTTTCGCAAAGATACGTCCAGAAGGTCAAGACATGAGCTGGATTACATGCATACAAAGTTCAAATCTTCGCAAACCGCGATGAACGGAAGCAAATATTTCGGCTTCTTTCCAGAATTTAGTAGAGATATTAGTGTAAACATTATAAATGTGCATGACATAAGGGAAGCATTGAAAAAATTAGATGTCTCCAAAGGATGTGGGCCCGATGGTATTCTCTGGAGCTTACAACTCTCTTTGTTTGGCTTTTAAATATGTTGATCGAATCCGGTATTTTTCCCAACTTGTGGCAAAGTTCATATCTAGTTCCTATTTTCAAATGTGGCAAAAAATCTGAAATACTAAATTATCGCGATATTGCTATTATCTCTTGCATTCCAAAACTTTTTGCAACATGGATTCTTCAAAGGACGCTCAGCTAATACAAATTTACTCGAATTCTTTAACTATTTGCTGGTTGCAATTGACAACGGAAACCATGTTGAAGCTTTATATACAGACTTCAGCAAGGTATTTGATCTCATTGATATACCCATGCTTCTATTCTTACTTTAAAAAAGGGTATTAAGTTAAATTTTCTTAAATGGCTCGAGTCTTATCTCACTGATCGACAACAAAAAGTCAGATTTAAAGGCAAGACTTCAAATCCTATTCGCGTTACTTCAAGAGTCCCTCAAGGCTCCCATCTTGGCCCTCTTTTGTTTATACTATTTGTAAACGATTTTCCCTCATTTTAAAACGCGTTAAAATTCTTATTTAAGATATTTTTAGAAATAAAAATAACAAAGAAGATATTAGCCTATTCAAAAACGACGTACTCTTTTATAAACGTCCAAAAATTTAAATCAATATCATTTAGTAGAAAGCGGAATACACTAGACTGAATAATCTCTCTAGGAAATAAGGCAGTTGAAAAATGTGGAAGAGTTAAGGATTTGGGTGTTATTTTAGACAAAAAACTAACATTCATTAACCACTATAACACAATCAGTAAAGCAACTAGCATGCTAGGATTTATAAAACGATTTACAGGGTGCGGCAGAAAATAATGCGAAAATGTTCAAACCTGAGTATTGGGTTAATTCGTGTAGTTAGTGACTAATTTCTGTTGAAAACGTATTTGTTTATGTTTACTTTCAAGTGCTGCAAATTCGTCAAAATGTTCGCGAAAGAAGTGATCACCAGTTTGTTGCTCGCCCGAAAGAAGCCGAAAGAGATTGCCAACGTGGTAGGATGCCATTTGGTAACAGTTAACGGCATAATAAAGTCCCTGCAGGATAGTCCTAAGCAGTGGAAGCCGGGAAGCGGACGTCCGCGCTTTGCACGCACGCCGAATGTGATCAAATCGGTCCGTGCAAAAATTGCTCGCAACCCGGTGCGTTCCATAAGAAAACTTGCAAAGGAAGTCATCAAAGAAGACCTGCATGCATCTTCCAGAGCCAGAGTGAAACGCCACTTGATTAACGACCGGGTCAAAGAACTACGAGTGATTCGTTCCAAGAGATTGCTTTCCTTGTTGAAGAAGGAAAAAATGATAATCCTGTTCTCCGACGAAAAGCTTTTCAGCATCGATGCTGTGGCCAACAGCCGCACGGATCGGTTCATTTCACCGCAGAAAATGGAGAACGTCCCAGAAAAAGTAAAATTCAAATTTCAAACCAAACATCCGGCTGGTGTCATGATGTTTGGCTTGGTGGCGTCCAACGGTTTGAAATTGCCGCCTGTTTTCATTGATGCTGGAGTTAAAATCAATAACAAAGTGTATATCGGTATTTTAAAGGACCAAGTGCTTCCCTGGGTGAAGGCCAACTTCTCCGAGGACCAAAACGTTGTCCTACAGCAGGATGGATCGCCGTGTTACACGTCCAATCGAACCCAAGAATGGTTGAACGATAACATGAAGTTTTGGCCGAAGGATTCCAGGATTCCTAGCAGTCCAGATCTTAGTCCGTTGGATTATTCGATTTGGGCATATGTTGAAGCACGAGCCTGCAAAACATCACACCCTTGTGTGAAAACCCTGAAGTCAACCATAACACGCACATGGCAGTCAATGTCGGAGGACTATGTCCGAAAGGCATGCTCTGGCTTCCGGCGTCGGCTCGAGGATGTTATTAATAAAAATGGAGGACACATTGAATAAATTTGTTTAAAAGGACTTTATAAAGATAACTGCCTTAGAAAAAGGTAATATTTTTGCTTGAATTAGTTGAAAATGGGATTTGAAAGAAATAGAACAAATTTTCGCATTATTTTCTGCCGCACCCTGTAGTTACAACTTTCATGACCCATACACAATACAAACATTATACGTTGCATATGTGAGGTCAATACTTGAGTATTGTAGCGTAGTATGGTTACCTTTTTCAGTCACGCACGTACAACGAATAGAATCAGTTCAAAAGCAATTTATACTGTTTGCACTTCGAAAATTAGGTTGGACAAGATTTCCTTTACCATCTTTTAAGCTCGTTGTATGCTCATCAGTATCCAAACATTAAAAGAGCTTCGAGAATTCACAATGATCTCAGTTGTAAACGATATCGTTTCGCATCGAATTTATTCTGAAGAACTTTTATCAAAACTTATTTTTTACATATCAAGTCGACAACTATGAAATCGAAATGTTTTTACTACAAGCCACCATCGTGGCTCGGATGATGGCAACATACAATATGCATTACGAAAACATGCACTTCACAACGACAAAATCTAAGTAGAAACAATACTTTAATGATATTTGCAAATAAACTGCTCATCAATGTACTAGAAAATAAGCCAAATACTACAAATACATTTATATAGAATGAATTGACAAAGCATGTAAAAATACTGTAACTAAAGGTCTACACGTGATTGACGTCAAATAAAGAATTAAATTGTCGCCAAGACCCGTTAGTGGAAGCTGTACACGAATATTTTCACCAAATACAGTTGATGTGTGATGGATGACGAAAAAGAATTCAAAGTGGATGATCGTTTCAAAACGAAGATAATGTCGAAATTCGCATCGAAATACCTCTTTTGGCATGTGGAAAGCAAAGTGAAATTTCCGTCACAGGCACAGACACCATCAATGGTGAAATTTACAAGACTAAACGCCTCCAAAAACGTCTTTTGCCATTTTTAGAGGAGCAAAATGAAAAACCAGTATTTTGGCCGGATTAAACTTCATGCCACTATTCTAAAAGCGCGCTGGAATGGTATGAGACTAATTCTGTGCATTTTGTCCCAGAGGACATGAATTCTCCGAACTGCCCAGAACTGCGTCGAAACGAAACATATTGGTTTATGATGAAGCGGAAACTTAGAAAAAGGAAGGAGAAAACAAAGGATGCAAATGACATGCGTAGGAAATGGATACAAAGTCAGAAATAAGTCCCGATACGACTTTACAAGATCTTATGGATGGCGTGAAGCAAAAATGTCAATAATTTTACCAAACAATCCAATAACTGCTCCAATGTTCACCGTGTTTAATATATTGTCGTAAAACTTCAAGCTTTGATTATACCACAAGACATATTTGGATTTTATTGATTTTTGTTTTTATTGGAAGGCAATATTGCATGGATCAATTGCAGCATATATTTCGTTTATTTTGGACAACATGTATGACCACACAGAATAATCCAAGGGGTTTAGATCTGATAAACTGGGACGCCATTCATTCTTGGCCAAAAAGTCGGTCAAATTTATCCGACACCAGTTTTGAACCAAATTTACTGTATGAAAAGTCGCTCCGCCCGGCTCGTAATCATCCTTCCCGTACATTCTTGCTAAGCTTGGCTTCACAACATTCTGGAAAACTTCCGTATTATAACATAAAGCGTTCAACTTAACGCCTTTCTCGATGAAAATAAGCGGTAGCTTGCAGCGCTTGCAAAAACCCCTCCCCAAACAATCACGGAAGCAACGCTTTGTAACCGTGGAATGTTTCTGTCACTCTCTGGGATGTCCTTTGACCTGCAAGCCTACAACTTGTCGTTTTGGGCATTGTGAGACTGCAGGACAAATAACTTTTCATCGGAAAAGAAAAAGTCTCGTCCAGCGTGCCGCGATATTAGGCGAGTTACTTTTTCAAGCCTTTTCTTCTTGGAAGGTTCCGAAACTCCGTGAGCTTTAAGTTTATTGATAGTTTGGCGTCCTAGGTCCTATATAAGTACATTGTGCATGATCGATTTTGAGACATTGAGACCTCAGCGGCCATTTTACGTGCACAGCGTTTTGATTTTCGTTCCCTGACGGTCTTAATTACTCGTTCAGTCCTAGCTGAACGTTTTCGGCCGGATCTTTTCCGGTCATCCAACGAGGAAGTCACGGTAGCTACTAATGGTTCGATACACAAAATCACGCTTTACACCCAGGTTTTTCAAACTCTCGAAAAACTTGTTTATCATCACAGCATGAAATTCTTTCATCGTTTATTAAAGGAGGAAATTGAATGAAAATAATTACTTATATTTATATATATTTATAATTATTATAATCAAGAGAACTTTCAATGTGATGTGTAAACACAGTGCAAGATTACACCAAAACATGGATAGTGTATGAACTGTAGCTTTCCCACAACGACGAGATGAAAAAGTGTATGAGTATATATTGGACACGGTGTATGTAAAATGAGCTTAACACAGTGCTGTTCGGAATAATAGCAGTGGCTAGAAAGAATCAAAAATGATACTCTTATTCTATCCTCTTTATTTGAATTCTCTCTTGATTTATAATGTGTTAGAATGGTGTTATAAAAGTACATTAATTTTGGGTTAAAAATATCATAAGCTGGTTCGGAACAATCAAAAGTTCGTTTTGACAATGTTCGAAATAATAGCAGCAAAACAATCCATTAAACATTAATCAAATGTTGCAATGAGTCAATGTAAATCTATTTGACAATGTAAGCACTTGGTAGTGAAGCCGTTTTTTTTTATAACCGCAGCGCATCGTCGTGGCATTGAGTCCACTAGCTTCTGTCACCTTAAGATGGGTATCTCTGCCCACGCACGTAAAACAATGGTCCATAGTGTTCCGTAGTTGTCAGCTTAGCTTCGTAAACTGCCTTCTTGATGTCCCCCCACACATTTTCGATCGGGTTTAGGTCAGGCGATTTAGCCGGCCAGTCCATAGCTTAAATATTATTATCTTGGAACCATGCTTTTGATTTTTGTTTAGGGTCATTATCCTGTTGGATACCCTTTTCAAGGGCATTTCTTCTTCAGCGTATGGCAACATGATATTTTGAAGTATTTCCACATAACCGACTGCATCCATTTACTGATATGCGGATGTTTTTTGACCATCTGGACCATTTGACGATCAGTTTTTGCAGACGTTACTCGCTTTCTACCGCAAATTTCACCCTAGTATTTCCACCGTAATGCATAAGAAACCTTCTAAGCAAAGCAGTGCAAAATATCCTGCACATCACGGTACGTTTTTCCACTTGCAATTAGTCTTTTGATTTGATCCCGTTCCTCAAACGTACAGTGTTTCGAGCGCCCCATCTTCCAGGAACTTTACACAGCAGCTGTTGTTTTTAATTAGAAGAAATTATTAATTTATGCACGGCAACAAACCCGCTCCTAAAGATGGTCAAAACGACTCATGATATCATGAGCCTAGTGTATTTTCACTTTATGAAAATACACCATGATTTGGGTTCATGATATCATGATTAATGCTCCCGTAACGCACCCGAGGCGTTACGAATTGTACTGCTGAGAGGAAATCATGAATTGGAATCATGATATCATGAGTCACTGCTCCCCAAATCATGATTTGAGTTCTGAAAATCATGACCTTGGCTCATGATAGTGGATGCGCAAAGTTTATGATTTCGAGCTTTTTTTCTAGGACCATGAATCCAAATCATGATGAACAAAAAAGGGAAGAAAGAATTAAACATGAAATTTTTGAAAACTTTAGCTCTTTCACACACGCTAGTACCACCGACACAAAAAATAACATTTCCCTAACATGACGGTGATGCTAGTTTCCGAGGGGCTGCTGTGAGTTTTGAGAAATAACGTGTGAATCTCTGTTTCCCTCTTTGGCTACAAACTCAGATACGTCGTTTTAAATAAGTTGTCGAGGATTGTTTGACAATTCACTTACCTGTTGGAGCGGAGATGAAACTGGACGGCGCTGATTGAGGCAACTGCCTGACGGGTAACGGGTATTCTGTTGGAAAAAAAAATCGGAAAAATGAGCACTGAATTTAGTCCGTACCAAACAACTTATTCTTTCATATTCTTGCTCGTAAATTTATCTCACTTACCGGTACTTTTGCGGACACGGGATGGCGACGGAACGCATGAACTTCTAAATAGAAATAACCTTAAATTCAACACTCTATTAAACCGTTCAAAATTTCATCTCCGAACGCGAACGACGCTGAAACATGATTGAGCACGTTTTGACAGATACACGTAACGCTGGCAGTGGTCATGATTTCTGGTTCATGAAAATGAATCATGATATTGGTCATTTTGGTCATTCGTAGTCATGATTTCATGATTCATAGTAATGATTTCATGAAGGAATACAGTTTCTGGTTTCATGATGTGCAAATCATGAAAACTGGATCAGATTTGTTTCTGTGTGTGATTGATCTCATTCCACTACAGATACAAACCTATGAAAGAAATTTTCAAAACTTTGAGGAAATAAATACTGTTTTTCACCGGCGCTGTTATTTTTAAGAACAGCCTGGAAAAGTTCACTTTTGAAAATGATAGCCAAGTCTTGTAAACAAACGAGAAATCAAAGAAGATGATCGTGCTTTGCATTCTTCATTCACTACTACACCTGCTTGCATGTAATAAGTACGTTATAAACTACACTCACACGACTACCTAACGCAAATCATTGAACCCTACTTGCTCTGCTATTATTTCGAACAGCACTAAACATATATTAAACTTACCGGAAATTTTGGGTTTTATCCGATAAATACATGTGATTTATAGTAAATTTACTGTGTTCAATAATTTCATGTTTTTCCTTTAATTAAGGCGATATCCGGTGTTAACAATTATCTCTTTGTCCTGTATGTATAATAGTTGGTAAAGGGTATCCACAGTTAAATTGCATCACTTTAAACTCGTCCTCAAAAACACGTCTCTCAACCGATTTTCATGAAATATTCCGGGAATAAAATACAATTTATATTCTTGGTTTAGGTATTTTTATTTCACTGCATTTCTTTACCAAATTTAAAAGCCCAAACTTTCTTCTTAATACCCCGCATAAGATTTTGTACAACGCTTGAACCGACATTTTTTTCCGCTTTCAACCATGACTTCAACATTTCCTGTTCTGTAGTGTCAACTTTAGGATGCTTACGAAGTTCGTGCTTCATTATAGCCCAATATTTTTCAATTGGCCGCAACTCTGGAGAGTTTGGGGCACGAAATTGACACCATTCGTCTTGTACCACTCCAGAACATCCAGTAAACAATACACGCTGAGGTCATTTCACCCAAAATTTCGTTGAAATCAACCCAAAGGGCGAAATGTTACAGCTTATTGAAAGTGATGCAATTTAACTGTGGACACCCTTTAGCATAGATTAAGCCGAACAATTGTCAATGTATCATGGAGTACTTGAAATTGGGTGGGACTTAGATGAGTCAGCCGGTGATGTTAAAGCAGTCTTTATCTGGATTAGAGGAGATATTTTGTAGTGGTGGGGAAAAAAAAAAAATATACACTTGATATTTTGGATTTTTACGGGAGGGTATTGTGTGTGGAAAAGGGGGGGGAGGTAAGATTTTTTCGTGTAAAATTATGTCTCCTCAAACTGACACATACGCAATCGACAAAAGATGTGTTTGTTGATTTGTTCTCTCTCATCTCTTTTCTGTGTTGGGGGGGGGGGCGGGTGTGGGGGAGAAGGAGAATATTTAGGTAGTTTGTGTGTTTCTATGAAATGGAAGTAGAGATGTTAACGTTCTTTAGATGTCGGGGTCAATATGACCCGGAATGGATTTTCAAAAGGCTATCATTTTTTAACATAAGCATCGAGAAGTTTTAATTTTCTTGACTTTTCCTAAATCATATATAGCTACGTTTCTGCAATGAACCTTTTTTTTGACATTTCTGAAGGGCTATTGAAAAAAAGTTATGAATTAGGTGTTTCGGGTCATATTGCCCGGATTTCAAATTCACATTGTGGGAGGTTGATATGACAAAATTTTAAAGTCTTTGCATTCTAAATACTTGTTAGCGTCCCAGAGTGGTTTTTGGAGCATCTAAATCTATTCACGTTTTTTTTTCGGAGCATCATGGTTGCTGCGAACCGGAATATGTGGTTATTCGTCGATTTAATGACTAGAAATAGATTGTCTACGAAAAATCAGGAAGTTTGAGCTGTCGAAAGGCATGTTTCGCATTTTTTCAGTCCTAGATGGTTCCCCACGGAGCATCCGAATTGTCCAAGCAATGCCAATATGATCATATGTCCATTTCAAGGCTAGAAGTAGACTATTCATAAAAAATCATGAAGTTTGAGCCGTCGAAAGGCATGTTCCGATGAAAATTTGGATCTTTCGCCACCTCACGGATCGTGGCAAAACATGCTCTCTTCCGGCACAGATTCCTTATGCAAAATCGGCTCAAAAAAGGCAGTACTTACCAGAAACTGAAAATCTGGACATCAACAAGCATTTTGAATTCAACGACTTAAAAATTTGGTCATATTAACCTTCCACAATGTGAGTTTGAAATCCGGGTCAAAATGACCCGAATCACTTTATCCGTCATATAATGTTAACACCCAAGGAACAGCACATCCACAGTGTTTCTTTTCGGTTAAACTTTTCTTCGTATGCAAAATTTCCATTTCCCAGAGAAAACAAAACAGTGAAAACAATTATGAGAATGAATCCTCTAATAGCCCATCGTGCCCAGAGCTGTTTTTCCTGGGAGTAACAACTGTGGCTCAGCTGTAATGCCCCTTTGATAGCGAATCGGTTAGGGTTGCTTTCCGGATTACTGCTGCGTGTGTTTCGGAGAAAGGCTGGAAATAAGGACCCGTTTCGGCGGTTCCAGTTAAATCCTTTTCCTGAAAAAAAAAACAGCAAACCGCGGTTCATCTCTTCTGCTTGTTTCAGTTGAGGTATAAATGCAGAGCAGAAAGCAATGGTAGTCGAGAGACCCAAATCAATCCCTTTGAGATTAATGATCCTTCCAATATGTTTAAAAGCTGCCACCGCTGTCTTCACTACCAACCAACCGACCGGACAGAAGTGAAGTGGTTTGACCAATTGGACCTTCCGAGGGGAGCTATAAATATTCTTCCAGATTTGTTGAAAGGTTATGGCAAAAAAAACTTTCTCCAATGGTTTAAATTTGCATAGCTTCAGGCGCCAGATTCAGAAAATCGTAAAAAAAAGCGCCTGAACACGACGTTAAATCATGAAAGAAACGAAACTTGAATAACAAAGCCCCAAATATGCGAAGGCATAAAAAGGATTGAGCCGAAGTCAATCACCGTTTGTTCGAGCTACTCGTTCTGGCAGGGGCATTGTACTGTGCTGTTACGATGTTCCGTGAGGAGAAGGTTGAAGGATGGGCGGTGTCCCGTAGCTGGAAACCGTTTAAAACTCAATTTATCTTCGTCTTGATTGAATTTTCACCACGCGATAATCGTAGATCAGGTTTCTGTGTGAGAAGCAGTGGTAAGAGTAACTGATTTCGAAATTGAAGGTCCCAGGAGGGCATGGAACATTAAAGGTGCTGAAGGATTAAGCAACTACAGAGTTAGTGGAGCTTGGGAAGGAATTTGTAATAATGTATCAATAATGCCTAGACCTTAAAGGATTTTAGTTTGATTGAGAAAAACTTCTGATAAAGCCTTACAAAATGATCGAAAGTCCAACCATTAAAACCGATAAACATTGAGTTCCACGCCCAAGTGGTTCAACGAAATATCAAGAATCTACCATTAGGAGGCATGGGTAGCATACAGTTGGTAAACCATCATCATCATCATCAACAGCAATCACCATCAGCGTCGTTCTACCCATAAACCGCATCAACCTGCCACAAATCGTGCTCCGGTGCCATTGGAATGGATTTGAATGTATCGATTGGAAATAATTTGAAAGCATGAAACACTTTTGGGCAGGGGCCGTGTTCCTCACTCCCGTCGGTCATCAAGGCTAGCATTGATGGGCTGGTTTTTAATCTAAACTGGACGAAAACATTGCTGAAACCAGCAGAGCATGGGTGCTCCAGTATTCCGATTCTTTTTGTTCCAATTTGGATGTCGGAATCGGTACGCTGATGGGAACAATTCTACAAAGAGCCGCTTGCAAAGGGAAACGGTGAACGGGTTGAAAATTGTGTACAAGAGTGGATGTCCATCCCCTTGTTTATTTTTTGCACATCAACAACGGTTTCTGTTTCAAAAGCCCTATGTCTACTGTGTCCATATCACATGTTATGATTTTTTTTTGTCTGTCTCTCTCTCTCTCTCTGGGAAATCACCAACGATGACGGTGACGGTGAATGGAAATCGTCCTAAACCACGTGGTGTTTCCGTCGTTCCGCTTGGGTACAATTGGCAATGGGAAATTGAAAAATAGGATTCCGAACTTCCGACTAAACATTGATAATCTGCTGTAGTGAATCCGGAATCCGAACAGTTCTATGTTGGCACTGCTCAGGGAAAGTAGGTGGTTGGTTGGGATGGAAGAACATTTGTAAAAGCATTTGTACTTTTGCTGTAATACATAGCATTCAAGCTGGTGACTGACTGACTCACTGACTATGGGACCTGGTTTTCGGACTACTGATTGTTGTTGGTTCGGGAAAGTTGAAACAAGCATTGCCCTGACGCCATTGTTTCAAGTCGTGTATGTCGAATACATACGATTGACTAAAATTGGAAATTTTACAGGGGTGGAAACAATGTCGAAGTTTTTGCTGTGTGCATTTGGAGAATTATAATGGGGGCATGGAACATCGTTTTGATTTTAAAACTTCTTATTTGGTTTTCTTAGTCGTCTTGGCCTAGGGGTTACGTTGGTTTGGTGGTACATATTTGACAATTCATTTACTTGTTTCCCAACTTTAATTGGAGCCCACATGGCGCATCGATGTAAGGTTTTGAACTGTGTGCTCTAGTCAAGCATGGAATTTGCTAAACTAATGCTCTTTATTTCAGGATAGTTGATTAAATCTCACCATGTCCTGTGACATTGATTATCAAAAAAAAATGTCCAAAATAACGTAAATACCCAGGTCGAAATATGTGGTCAACCTCAATTGACCGCACTATCAATACACTGATAGACAAAATAAAGTGCCCACCTCTTCGTTTTTTCAATTTGTCTCATTTACTTGGTTCAAATTAAAGTAAACACAGTGTAGTTTTTTTTTCTTATTTTATTTTTTATATTCTTTTTAAGTTTCACTTATGGAATACTAAAAAAAAAGGAGTTTTACTTAAAGAAAAAAAAAAATCAATTTGTGTTGAAAAAAAAACAGTGACAAAATAAAGTGCCCACTTCAAAAATCGATATGTTTTCGATAAGTTTCCATTGGAAGACCCCTCGATTGTTTATGTTTTGATATTTTGACATGTTTTGAAGCAAACGGCTCAACCTGGTGCATTTGTATACGTGATCGCATTTGATTCAATTGAAAAAAAAAATGGAGGAGCCGCAGTGCTTTCGAAAGCAATTCCCTTGTGTATCCGAAAATTGGTCGTTCGTGATGTGCAAAACGGTGAATCGCACCGGGCTGTCGCTGAGAAGTACAGTATCAGTAAGGCAGCGGTTGGAAAAATTCTTCTGAAGCTTAAAACGTTTGGATCAGTGGTGGATTGCCCTGGCAGAGGCAGGAAGCGGAAAACGGATGCGAGAACGGACACCAAGATCATGCGCGAAGTCAAGAAGAACCCGAAGGTAACTGTCCGCGAGATCCAGGAAACCCTTCAGTTATCAGTTTCCGGTCGAACTGTTCGTCGCCGTCTTGTAGCACAGGGGTTGAATAGCAAACTTGCCCGGAAGCGCCCATTTATCAGCAAGGCAAACAAAGCCAAACGGCTTAAGTTTGCTAAGGAGCATGCCGATAAGCCCCTGGAGTTCTGGGAAACGGTTCTCTGGACGGACGAATCAAAATTCGAGCTGTTTAACCGAAAGCGGCGGGTTCGTGTTTGGTGCAGATCGGGAGAGGAGCTTCAGGAGCGCCACATCCAAGGCACGACGAAACATGGAGAAAAAAATGTGATGGTCTGGGGGTGTTTTTCGTGGGGTGGAGTGGGAAGCATTGTGAAAATCGACGGGATAATGACGGCAGATTCTTACATCAACATCCTGCGAGAAAATCTGGAGGTTTCGCTGATCCAGACGGGTCTTGAAGAAGAGAAGTTCGTATTCCAGCAGGACAACGACCCAAAGCATACTGCCAAGAAGACCAAGTCTTTCTTCCGGTCTTGTCGGATAAAACCGCTGAAATGGCCTCCCAGGGCTGGCAAATGTCATTTTCAATGAAAAATGACCTACGATTTTTACCGAACTACGTCTGAAGATCTCATCGGGCGAGAAAACGATGTTGGAGATTTTCTTCTAAATCTCATAGAATTATTCGTCTTGACAGCAGGTGACAGTGTTTTGGTCATCGCTATTACAAGCACATTTATTGATATAATTGTAAGTTTCATAACAAAACATGAAATAAAACGTCCACTCTGTCGATTACATATTATTGCTTGGCTAATTTCAAGTAGACTAGTTAGAAATTTGTAAAACTAAATCTCATGAGACAAAATCTCATGACTGCATGATGGTGTGAGAATGACAAGAAATATCATGTAAGTTCATTTATTTTCGTTACAGTGAGATGGCCTGTTTTTTCATTGTCAGATGATGGCCGTGAGATTTACCAGCTCTGAGTTTTGCAAACGATATTACGGTGAAATTTTTGAAGGACTGGAACAAAATGACAAACATCTAAGGATAAGAGGGCAAGCAAAATTATTACACTTCGGCCATCGGATTCTTCCTCTTCATAAACAAGCAGATGGTGAAACAAAGTGCTTTTTGAGTGCAATGCTTATTGATGTTGTGAAGCTTTTGACAAAGTACTATTATACTGATTCTGGGGTTGTGGAAGATGGAGGTCGTGATGATATGAAAGATGGGGTTTTGGGAAATTTATTTCGTTCAAAGGGAGTTTCTGAACCTCGACCGTTCCCTTCGGAGGTGACAAGTAAAAGGGTAACAGCCCAGGGTACTGCAATTCCATTGAGCCCTCAATTAGATGCTTCACTTACTGAGATAGGTGAGTTGGCTTTGGAGTGGGCCAGAAGCAAGTAGCGTGATAAGTACACCTGAGGTGCCAATAGGCAGCAACCAAACTCTACGAAATACAACACTCACAAATACGGTTACTCCGGGTAGTGACTCCCAAGTTACCTGTTATCCAGGGCCCTCCTATTTTTTTCCAAGTACAAGCTCCTACACGACGACCAATTCTACTGGTCCTACAACTAGCGTGACTTTTTCACTTCCGCACAGTTACCCAACCTCGTTTCTTCGTATTCCTTCTTCGTGGCCCAGTATCCCTCAGGGTAACCCACAATTTCAGTAATTGGATAGCACGCAGCCTACCATTCCTCGGATACCAACTATGCCAGGAAATGCCAACTGCAGTGAGCTTTCCAACTTCGGGTTGTACACCGATCAATCCTAATCAATGCCGTCGAAATCCAACTCCGGGATTGGGTCACATATCAAATCCGTGGCTGGCAAATTCAACTGGTTGCTTTCCGACGTACAATTCTTGGCGAGGATATCCAACTTTGAATTTCGATCAATATCCTAATCCTAGGTTGGCAAATTTGGCTCCAGGATATTTGCAAACATTCAATCCTCTTAGTGGATTATCAGCCACCACGTCAGACCCTATCGCTAATCCTGCATACAATGCTTTTTTACATGGTTTACCTGGGAATCACGGGCGCCACACTTTACCAGTGTCTAAATGGAACATCGTTAAATACGATGGGGAAGACCAAGGCCTGAAACTTAATCAGTTTCTTGGTATGGTTCATGCCATGTCAGTGGCTGAACGCGTTTCGGACTTGGAACTTTTCGGATCAGCTATTCGCCTTTTTAAAGGACCGTCGCTGCAGTGGTATATGACCATGTGTACTTCGGGCCGTTTAGTAAGCTGACAGCATTTGGTGCTAGAACTTTGGAGGACATGCATGCACCCCGATTTAGATACTTTAATTAAAATGAAGGTTTATCAGCGCCACCAACTGCGAAACGAAACCTTCCTTCAATTTTATCATGGTATGGAGGAGCTTTTTGGAACCATGAGAGTCCCGCTACCAGAATTTGAAAAAGTTCAGATTCTGTTGCAAAATATGAGGATTGACTATAAGAGGCAATTGAACTTCCTCCCAATAGATGACATTCCATCACTAGTATCCGTGGGTCAAAAGATAGATGCCGTCAATTTTTCAATTTATAATAAGGTTTTCGGACCTGACCGGTTGGTAAACGTTGTTGAGTGTTCAGAACACAACACGGCACCGAAGAAATCTCTAGCCAGAGAGAAACTGGTCCAGCAATACCGAAGCACGGCCAATGCCATCCTCCCCTTACATTTTCTCCAGAAACAAAATAATTCCAAAACAGGTTTCTCGTGGACTAGGGCGTCCACCAATCACATTGGAAGAAATGATCGATGTTCATCAGCCCCTATCAAGCTGCTTCAATTGCGGAAAGTTATGATGAAGTTTGTCAGAAGCAGATAATTTCTCATCTCCATGCGAAGCGCTAGGAGTGGACGGTAATTTATTGCTAGAACGAATAGACATGAAGAGAAAGTGTATTGATAGTTCCGTATAGGGCAACGGCAGGCTTTGAAAATTGAAAGATACAAGTTTGAAAACGAGCGGAGGGCATTGAACGGTAGTATCCGATCAGGCACATAACCCTTTACCATACTACCCCATGCAGGATAGGCAAGGAGAGGAAATCCCCTTGACTGGTTAAAAAGATATGCAACCGATCGGACTCTTATACTACCTATTGCTTTTTTCTAGTTCTAGCGATTTGTCCCTCTCACAATACTGCCTAACACGGGTGAGAAATTATCTCCCGCTGTTGGGTTTTATTTTTAGCATGCACCGCCTATTTCACACATTTGTTCTTCTCTTCATAGTATTACTTATAGATCTCGGAGAGAACGACGGTGAGTGGTGCAAATACTGATCCCCACCAGTATGATTTAATGGATTCCCCCATTATGGGCTTTCTACACATTGATTGTTGTTTTTTTGTATTCTCCCATGCGCGGAAGTAACGATATTTAATGAAGTTTGTCAGAAGCAGATAATTTCTCATCTCCATGCGAAGCGCTAGGAGTGGACGGTAATTTATTGCTAGAACGAATAGACACGAAGAGAAAGTGTATTGATTGTTGCGTATAGGGCAACGGCAGGCTTTGAAAATTGAAAGATACAAGTTTGAAAACGAGCGGAGGGCATTGAACGGTAGTATCCGATCAGGAACACAACCCTTTACCATACTACCCCATGCAGGATAGGCAAGAGGAGGAAATTCTAGCAATAAATTACCGTCCACTCCTAACGCTTCGCATGGAGATGAGAAATTATCTGCTTCTGACAAACTTCATCAAAGATCGTTACTTCCACGCATGGGAGAATACAAAAAACAACAATCAATGTGTAGAAAGCCCATAATGGGGGAATCCATTAAATCATACTGGTGGGGATCAGTATTTGCACCACTCACCGTCGTTCTCTCCGAGATCTATAAGTAATAGTATGACGAGAAGAACAAATGTGTGAAATAGGCGGTGCATGCTAAAAATAAAACCCAACAGCGGGAGATAATTTCTCACCCGTGTTAGGCAGTATTGTGAGAGGGACAAATCGCTAGAACTAGAAAAAAGCAATAGGTAGTAACTTTTTTACCAGTCAAGGGGATTTCCTCTCCTTGCCTATCCTGCATGGGGTAGTATGGTAAAGGGTTATGTGCCTGATCGGATACTACCGTTCAATGCCCTCCGCTCGTTTTCAAACTTGTATCTTTCAATTTTCAAAGCCTGCCGTTGCCCTATACGGAACTATCAATACACTTTCTCTTCATGTATATTCGTTCTAGCAATAAATTACCGTCCACTCCTAGCGCTTCGCATGGAGATGAGAAATTATCTGCTTCTGACAAACTTCATCAAAGATCGTTACTTCCGCGCATGGGACAATACAAAAAAAAAACAACAATCAATGTGTCATTTTCATATGTTATGTCTCCCCCATTTCTTCGCCACGAACAGTCCTCGGGCGCGGACGCGTTTGCATTTCGCTCCGCAATTAATTTGTATATTTACCTCTTTTTTACGTTTTGACAACGTCGCGTGTGGGTCTTACTGACCTTTGTAAATCGAATCGCGTAGAACATTTTATAGAAAAACTAATTATGCCGTGTGGTGTTAAATAGTGTAGTATTAGCGACGACCGCTTTCTATGGAAGTGCAAATTTTGTAACAAAAAATACCATGCTGCCTGCGTCGGTGTACAATGACAACGTGAGCATTTCATCACCGCATTTATTGTGCCTTTGTGTGCTGACTGCCAACTCATTTTACGAAAGGAAGCCGACGTGAGGAAGCTGCTTCATCAACAGGAACAACTTGTGGATGCAGTCCGCTCTCAAACAGACGCGAACCATCGTATTGCTGCTGACCTGAAAAAAATCTGCATAGTATCAGAACTCTTCGAAAGCATTGAACACCTGCTTGAAGACGTGAAAGGAACGTTGGCAGTAACAATTGAAAATAATCAAAATATATGCAGCACAGTCGGTCAGCATATAAAGTCGTGTGACCTACATATACACACGACCACGGCCGGCATCAACGAATCGAATTCCACGATGGCGCGAAAAATTACAGAACATTTTGACGAACTGCTATTAATCATATCAAATGACATGGCACTTTTATCGAAAGATGCCGAATCGTCATCACCTTCACTCTACTATGATGACTCAAAGGTTCGGGAAATTCTGGAAGAAGTGAAATTTGTGTCTGGAACTGTTTATAGGCTTGAGATCAATGCAACCAAAAATACAGAGCCACATCAGAAGACCCTGGAAGAAGAACTAGCAGAAAGACCGTCAGTACATAATACTGTCCTTTCGAAAGAGCATACATCTCCTGGATGGTGATTTTTGGGTCATAAATGGCATTGGAAGCAAGACTGGTCCAAAGTAGACGCAAAACAGCGGGCTCGTAGGCTACAGGAAAAAGCTGCTGAAAAAGCCAAACGCATCAGAAAAAGTAAAAAACAACAATTCACCCACACCATACGTCCAGACTATGACAACAAACCCAATAAAAACTTCCAAGGAAATGAAAGACACACAAAAAAATCTGACAAAGAACTACTGGCTACTGCAAAAGTGCAATTTTCCTGCCCACCAACGTCCACTGACCACCCAATTGCAGCCCTCTCGGTATCAAATTTCCTCATCTTCAAAAAAGGTGAAACAATCAACCCATACCGAGCAGAAAACCAGACATAACAACATACTGAAGCAAGCACCATCGAAAATAACGACACATCAACACATCGGGAATCGAATTCTACACCTGGCCGGTCATTTTACACTATGCGCCCACCGCCCAGCGTAAGCATGACGCAGCAATCAGCTGTTTCAATCCATCCACCTTTGCTCACCGAACAACTATCATCAGCCGGAATTGAACATCCACCACTTTTGGACCCAATGCGGTCGCCTATAGTCAGACTGACGGAACAATCAGCATCTGGCGCTTTCTGAAGGCGCGACTACGGGACCCTAAAATTATTGACTTAGTGCGGACCTACCTTTCATTCCTGCATGACCAACCACCTTCCGTATGCATTCGCGGAATCACAAAAAATAGTGCAACATTAATGCAAGAAGCCAAAGGACTACCAACAGACATAAAATTCTTGCCTGAAATTTTCCTAGACGTCCATGCCGATCTAGGAATCCCACGCAATGACGCCTTGGCAGACCTTCAGTCACATCGAGCGTTTCTGTCTAGTGAACGTACAGAACGACTGCAGCGTAGTAGGGAGGCCGCCCTGAAATTGTATAACCCTCCAAATTTTCGGAAACACTAACGCGCCCTTTGGAAGAAGTATCATTTAAAAGTATTGTAGGTATGACTGATCCTCCAAAACTGTCTTCGCCTTCTCAACAGAATGCGACTGAAATTTTGGTATATTGCCAAAATTTCAATCGCATGAAAAGCCCAGCCAAAATGAAAGAAATTCAACAAAAACTTTTAGCTTCTTCTTTCAACGTTATTCTGGCAACCAAAACAAGCTGGGATGAAAGCGTAAAAAGCGAAGAAATTTTTGGAAATAAATTTAATGTATTCCGGCATGACCGTAATTTGCAACATAGCAATAAAAAATCTGGAGGTGGAGTTCTCATTGCCATCAATGCAGACTTTACTTCTCAAGAACTAAAAACTATCAAGCACAAAGAATTTGAGCATGTTTGGGTTAAAGC
This sequence comes from Aedes koreicus, assembly GCA_024533555.2. Classification (NCBI taxonomy): domain Eukaryota; kingdom Metazoa; phylum Arthropoda; class Insecta; order Diptera; family Culicidae; genus Aedes; species Aedes koreicus. Next base: position 29,950 of record JAHHFK020004243.1, read on the forward strand.
ACTCATTGCTGATGAAATACACATTTTTGCATCTGTGTATTTCCCATCCGAACATGCCAATAAACAATCTTTCGAATTATTTTTTCAAAATGTCGAAATTATTACGTCAAATATGGAACCGGAAGTAAAACTGCATATTTATGGTGACTTTAATGAACGGAATGCGAACTTCATCCCTGACATCGAAAATGAATCTATTCTTCTCCCAGTCGTAGGCGAAGATGAAACTTTACAATTTCTATTCGACCAAATTTCACATTTTGGCTTACACCAAATTAATCATATAAAGAATCAGCAAAATGCTTTTTTAGACCTCTTATTTACGAACTGCACTGAAGACTTTTGTGTGAGTACTTCATTGTCACCTTTATGGAAAAATGAAGTATTTCACACAGCAATTGGATATTCAATCTTCGTACATAATACTCCCTTCCCCAGCGACTGGGAATTCGAGGAAGTGCTGGAATATCATAAAGCAAATTACGAAGAAGCAAAACGTAGACTATGTACAATAAATTGGCAGAACATAATAAGTATTGAAGGAAATGTCAACACTGAAGTAGGCAAATTTGATTCAATTATTCAGTATCTTATTTCAGAAACTGTACCAATGAAAAGAAGAAGGCGAACCCAAAACAATAAATTACCAGTGTGGTTCAATCTACATTTGAAACATTTAAAGAACAAAAAACAAAAAGCATACAAATTATATAAAAAGCAAAACTCTAGCAAAAATTTGCAAAATTATTATGACATATGCAACCAACTTAACACCGCCATTAATTCTACACATGAAGAATATAATCGTAAAGTCGAAACTGAAGTCAAATCATGCCCTAAGAATTTATTCAATTATGTAAAAACGAAATTGAAAAATAGCAGTTTTCCCTCACGAATGCATTTTGACGGAAATATAGGTGATAATTCTTCTGAAATCTGCAAGCTTTTTGCAGATTTCTTCCAAAAAGTATACACTACTTTCTAATCAAATTACAAGCAAACAGCACGGCTTTTTCAAAGGTCGCTCAACCACTTCTAATCTTCTTGAATTTGTAACTTTTATTTTGAACGCAATGGACAATGGCAAGCACGTAAGTGACTTCAGTAAAGCCTTTGACCGAATTGACATACCATTATTACTCTTCAAATTGCAAACAATTGGAATGGAACCTGGACTGTTAAATTGGCTGCAGTCATATTTAACGCATCGCAAACAAATTGTTCGTTTTCAAAATAAACTTTCAGAATCTATCTCTGTCACCTAAGGGGTGCCCCAAGGTTCACATTTAGGCCCACTTCTTTTTATTTTGTGCATAAACGACATTTCCTACATACTTAAAAAAAATCCAAATACTCATATATGCAGATGACATGAAGCTCTTCATGGAAATAAATAATTCTAGCGACGCAGTGGAATTCCAGAACGAAATTAACTTATTCAACACATGGTGTAGCAAAAGCTTACTTCAACTTAACGTGAAAAAATGTAACTCAATAGCATTTAGCAGAAAAATCGAAACACCTCGTACGGAAATATTTTTAGGAAACCAAAAAGTAGAAACATGCAAAATAATAAGGGACTTAGGCATTATCCTAGACTCTAAACTCACTTTTGTAGAACATTACAACACTATTATAAGTAAAGCAAATAGCATGCTGGGCTTCATTAAGAGGTTCAGCCACAATTTTCAAGATCCATACACTATTAAAATATTATACATTACATTATATGTAAGGCCAATTCTGGAATACTGCAACCTAGTATGGAACCCGTACTGTGCCATACACGACGAACGCATAGAGTCCGTCCAAAAGCAATTTCTTTTATATGCCCTAAGGAAATTGAATTGGACTGTATTTCCACTGCGATCTTATGAAGCACGCTGCATGCATATCAATTTACAGACAGTTAAGGAACGCCGCGAATTTGCAATGCTTTTCTACGTCAATGGCATTATTTCACAACGTATAAAATCAGAAGAACTACTCTCGCAATTGAACTTTTATTGTCCCAGTCGGCATCTTAGCACACGGATATTATTCTTAGAAAAGTCATACAGAACAAATTATGCAAAAAATGGCTCCATTAATCGAATGATGCGCCAGTATAACTTACATTGCGAATTCATCCGCATCACTTAGTCTAAAGAACAACTTTCATTTTTTTTTAAAAACACTATTTATCGAGCACTCGACACTGAAGAAGTCTGTAAGTCGCAGACGAAATAGGCCTATCTGTCAAAAGAGAAGCTTCCTATAGTGGAATTTAAAGGAATTTGCTCGCGTTTACTAGTGATAATTTTGAAAAAGTGCTTCAATATTTTATCTTTTATTTTTGTTAAAGTGATCATATGAAGTGTTAATTTTAAATTCTCCTAGTTTCCCAAACACTAAAGAACAAGTAAAATCTCGTCTAAAAGACAACAGAAATAATGTATAGTATGTAAGTAGAACATTGTAACCATTGTATGTAGTCTACATTGCTTGACGAAATAAATAAATAAAATAAATAAATAAATAAAACACAGAGCCTGGTATCAGTAGAGCTGCAGAGATTGCTCCACGCAGGTATCATTGAGCGAAGCCGCTGAAAGAGCTTTTTGTTTTATTAAAGAGCAGCTCATCTCAACACCGATTCTAGGCAGTCCCGATTTCTCTCGACAATTCATCATCCAGACGGATGCTAGCGATACTGCCGTGGCTGGAGTCATCACTCAGCAACAGGAAGATGGTGAGAGGGTTATATCGTACTTCTCAAGGAAGCTAACCACTCCCCAAAAAAAAAAATACCATGCTGCTGAAAAGGAGGCTTTGGTGGCATTACTATCTATCGAAGCATTTCGGGGGTACATTGAGGGTAATCATTTCACTCTGGTGACGGATTCATCGGCACTGACCCACATCCTCAGGACGAAGTGAAAAGTTGATTCACGTTGTAGTCGGTGGAGCTTGGACTTCCAGCAATTCGACATGACAGTAGTGCACCGAGAAGGCAAGGAAAACGTCGCCTGGACGCTCTGTCTCGTTGCATTGCATTAGTCCAAGATTCACAAACTTCAACGTGGTACACTTCTCTGATAGATAAGGTCACAGGTGCTCCGACAAATTCGTCGACTTTAAAGTGGAGAAGGGCAGATTATATAAATTCATCACAGCCAGAAAGGTTTGAATGGAAACAAGTCCTTTCCTCCGTTGAGGTCCCCGATGTACTTAAAAAATCCCACGATGAACAATTTCACTCGGGATTTGATAAAACGTTGGCACGCATCCACGCTACTACTGGCCCAAAATGGCAAAAGATGTACGATCCTACATACAGGCTTGTTCTATTTGCAAGGAGACAAAACCGTCTTATGTACATACGTCTCCCGAAATGGGTAAAATGCGTTGTGCATCGCGACCGTGGCAGATAATTTCGATGGATTTCGTGGATCCCTTGCCGCGTAGTAAGAAAGGTAATCAACATATTTTAGTTATATGTGATTACTTTTCAAAGTGGGTCATGATTCATCCAGTGAAGAAACTGGATAGTTCTACCATGTGTGTGATATTGAAGAATCAGTGGTTTTTTAGAAATTCTGTCCCTGAGATCATAATCACAGACAATGGTAGCTCTTTCGCTTCGAAAGAGTTCAAAGATCTGTTAAAACACTTCAATATCACACACTGGTTGAACTCCCGGTATCATTCGCAATCTAACCCGGTTGAACGGGTGCACAGGACAATAAATGCTGCCAACCGCACCTACGTCCAAGAGGATTAGCGCCATATGGGACATCAAAATCCCAGACATTGAGCAGACGCTTAATACCAGTGTACATTTCTTCACTGGGTTCACCCCGTATTACATTACCCACGGGCAAGAGATAGCAGAACAAGGGTACGATCATCGCCTCGCCCGCCACGGCCAAGATTTATCTGTGGAAGACAGAGAAGAAAGACGCAAACAGATGATAGCCAAAACACATGAAATATAATCGTAAAAAAAATCTTGAGAAATCTCACGACGTCTCCCGAAATCGTTACAATTTACGAAACCGAACATTTGCAAAAGCCTTCTCGGTAGGACAGTTAGTCTACCGAAGAAACGTGAAGCAATCTTATAATGGCCGTCGGCCATTATACTTAATGCTAACCTAGGGCGGCAGTACTTACCCTGCAAAGTAAAAGCGAAAATCGGCTCATCTTCTTATGATTTGGAGGACCTTAATGGGAAGAAATTAGGGATTTGACCAGCCGCCCACCTGAAACCCGGTTAAACTTGACACCACGAGATCGGTGCTGCCAATCCTCATTAATCATTTTGTAAGACCTAAACGATAAGCACTGAAAACAAAAAAATACTGACATTTTTATCGCTCATGCCTCTTTACCAATCATCAACATCAGAGTAAAAATATTGTTATTGTTTCTTCCTCTTCTATACTTGCGTTCTTCTTCTTCCTTGTTTACAACATTTCGATAGCTCGGCTCTGAGTAAACTAAGGAGAATGTTTATAAATAGAGTAACGTCTACCCAGGTGGCACACTTCGTTCGGTAAAATCTTAACTTACGATCGAGGGGTCTGTAGCAAAATTTCCGGACCCGCCCAAAACAGTTAGAATAAGGGATCCCCAATATTATAAATTAGAATAAAGATACCTAAGTAAGTGAGTTGTTCTGGTAAAATCGTTTTGTGAGCCAGACAACTGTATGAGTGAAATGAACGAGTGAAAGATGATGTATGAAAGGTGGGGGGAATGCATGTGGTATTAATGAAAGTGTTATGAATAAAAGTGTTATGAAGACAAGTGTTATGAACGAATGTGTTATGAATGAATGTGTATAATTTTGTGCTGAAACTATTTTCGGTGAATAATTCAAATGAAGCAAGAGGTTACATAATATTTCTTTTCTCTTCTAATTATAGTCTAGTTTTCATAGCAATTACGTCAAGTTATATAAAAATAAAGTCTAAATTTCTATAATTAATAGAGAGAGGATGGACGGCAACGGTTTTATTCTGACACACCATGATTCTAAAAGGTCACAATTTCAAAGAAAGCATTTTTATTTCCGATACAATTACAGACATTTTAATCCTACTTCAACTTAGAATGATTGGTTATTACAGTGGATAGGCTCGCGGTGCTATTTCACGTAATTTGAAGGAAAGGAGCCTCCATTTGCGATCAATCATTGCTTCAAATTATCACTGAAATAGCAGGGGTAGAGAGCCACTGTAGCGGCCCAATTATTTTAAGGATGAAGCAGGGTTCCTAGCGCTAGACAGCCAGACTCTATTGTTGACAGTTAGGTGATTTAGTGGAAAAGAGCTCCTCTCTCATGGAAAAATCATTCCACTAAATCCAGTTAACCATCCACGAAAGGAGAGTTGCCATAGCAAGAAAGAACTCCTACCCAAACTTAATCACTTTCATTGGTGGCCAGACTCTATTATTGAGTGTTACTTCCTAACCTAGTCCTTCTATTTTTGGTAGCCAGACTCTATCATTGACAGCCATGTGATTTTGTGGAAAAGATCTCACTGAGCACAACCACAAAATTAACCTAAACCTCAATGAAAAGAGAGCTATCAAAATAGCCCCAATACATGACTATCACCCTTACCAAGTGAAAAAAAAATAAAACTTGTTTTATTTTTTTTCTAGCAAGTGTGGGCTAAATGTAACCTGTCCATTGGTTACATTGTTTTATCTTTTAAATTTTGTAAATACTGTAAATTTTTGAATTGTTTAATTTTATTAGTTTAATAATTTTTGTAAATATGTTTCTAAATTTTTATTTTATTTCTTTATTTTTATAAGCATTAAATTTTTAAAACAGATCAAACAGAATTAAGTAGAATGAATTAGTATATATTATCGCATGGTATCACCCATTTCCCATCCTTGACATCCCTATTCCCTCATTTGCTGTGACAACCGTTACGCGCAATGCTGTGCGCTCTCACAGTTGACCCTTATTGTCAAAGAGAAGGCTCCCATACTGCAATACGTAATCAGCTGATAAAAACAGCTGTCACCACTGTGATCGAGATCTAATAAGGTAAAAACCAGAGGACTAAAGAAAGCGTTAGTTCTTGAAGCCTGCCACTTTTGGAGTGGCGCTAGTGACGATTTAAACATTTTATGCTCGGTCTACAAAGGATTGGTAAGGTAACAATATTTCTTCTACTAAACTAATAGTATCAGTAATTTAGATAAAATATCAGAATAACTGGCTGATAAACAATGAAAAAATACCATCGTTGCGATAATCACTGCGCAAAGTACAACACGGAAGATTTTTCTCTCGAATCAAATTTACGACAAAACATGACAGCTTCCGCCGCGAATATTGTGTTTGCTGCATATAGCCTTCAAGAAAACCGAGCTGTCAAATTTGCATCACACGCAGCACCAAGTTTTTGGCTTCACGATTGTTGTTCGTGGATGACAGCCGCTTCAGTCCTGTGGTAAAAACATCAAAAGCATTCATTTTATTTTAGTGCGAAACCGTTCAGTTTATTTTAGTGCGCAATTTAGTGAATACGGACGTTTTTTTTACTTTTCGTGCAGGAAAAGTACGTGCGAGCCGTAAAGTGGCGAGGACAGTGAAGTGTATCGGCATCAAGTGGGCAAAGGCTTGGGTGTCCGATAAAAGTCAAGTCCGACTGACGGAATATTCGTGGCAAATCGGAGCCAGCCAAAGGAGCGCCGTAGAGACGAGGATTTCCGTTAGACGGTCCCGCAAATACCGGTAATTTTCCCTTCCCTTTCCCTATTCCTTTCCCCGATAATTTTTGAATAAACTTAAAAAGAAATGTAAAACAAAATATATATATATATATTGATTCTGTTTTTATTCTTTGAAGCTCTGATCCCTTTTCTTCTATCTTTGTTTGCTCCACCTTGGATACGCAGTATAAGGGAGGTTTTTCCGCCCAATTCCCCTAGGAGCCAATAAAAGACCCTGAATCCCAGGATCAAGCCTGAAGGGGGAAAAAGAAAGCCCCCAGTGAAACGGCCGATCTGGCAAGTGATATCTAACACGTAACCACCTCGATAACCGTGACCACTTCGACCGCGAGGTGAGAAATAATTACCCTGATTCGCATCATATCGTCCACGGTTCATCGCAGCAAGCCTTGCTCTACAACTGACGTGTTTTGTTTTTGCTGCGTCGTTTTCGCGAAAAAATAATCAAACAATAATTTGTAGTTCAACTCAAAAAAATAGTGAAATCATAAAATATCCACGTGCTTTGTGCAAAACGTATTGAATAGAATCGATTCCTTTCCGAAATATGGGATGGTCGGTAGTATTTCCCCGTTTTTTGGTTGTTGTGCTTCTCCCCGCACCCGGAGGAAGAGTTATCAGCTTTGTGTTGACTGTTAGTGCTAGTATTGTGTCATCCGGTCAATTTGTTGCGAGTGAATTGATGCTTATTAGCAGTTTAGAAGTTCGTTAAAGAGTTGCCTCATAGCGGGGTATTTTGATCATTGGTGGAGTGCGGAGTGAAAAAAGAAAAGGGAAAACGGCCATTTGCTGGTCAGAAGCAACGAACAAAGTTAACGCGCATGCGCACGAGAAACGATGGCACATAGTTCCAGATGCACTCAACGTGTGGTGTATACAGTTTTGTGACGCTGCTTGTTTATATCGAGAACATCACCAAAAGTTGATTGCGGTCCACCATGAGGGTTTTGTCTGGTGTGAAAACAAAGTGTTCCCGCTGGAGACGGAATTCCGGACATACAGCCTTGCGGCAGTAAGAGCTCGTGTTCAGCCGCGTTATTCAGAGATGTTTGGTTCATGGTCCTGTAGAGAAATCCTCAAGAACAGGACGTAATTTATAGGGCACACGGACCTGCTCTGATTGCTCGATGTTATAACCACAGAAACCAAATGTTCTGGAAATCCGGGTGAGATCATTCCATTTTATCCTTGTTTGCCCCACTCCCATTTTTTAGATTAGTTTTTGCGTATGAAATTAATATTTGGTGGGCAGAAAGAAGGGTGCGACTTCCAGTTCTCACAAGTTCCTATCTCGCGCCTCTGCGCGACGCTGATGGTTGGTATTGCCATTTGAGGTTGTCCAGCTGGACTCTTCGATCACTTGTACTGCTGTCCTTGGAATGTGACTGGAGGAGTATGAGGAGGGCTTTTTGAGCGATGTCTTTTGCAATAGTATGTTGTTTTTCAGAATAAGACATGCATCTTTGGATTGAGGTCTTATCTGTGAAAGTAATAATGATCTACTGTGTTTTTCAGCTTTTGAGGACGTTCAGAATATTGAAACAAACCCTATTATACCTTTTTTTTCTTTTCAGTGACAAACCAGTGAATGTCAGATGTTCTACATTAAAACAAAAGATATTATTCAGTATTTCGTTACAGCATTGTATTATTTTCATCATATCATTGTATATTATTTATAATCATATAAATTTTTAAGATGTAGAATCTCGACTGTTATGTACAAGTAAATGTTTTTGCGTTTTACGTATTCAAATATTCTCAAATATATTTATTCATAGATATTATTAATTTGATACATACAAGTTTTCACATACATGAAATAATGTTTAGGTTGAAAAAGCCAGCATCAATTGTAGTCAACGTCGGGTGCTCAGGTCAGTTTTTTCTCATTTTATTACATAGTATGACCTTAACATTGCAGTATATATTCATTGACTACTGGTTGAGGTGTGTAGCGGTATTAAGCTGCATCTTATTATTATTAATTGCATATCATAATTATTTTCATCAGGATAGTAATAATGATAGCAATAATGAAATTTTATCTGCGTCAAGGTTACAAGAAAAGTGATCTCCAGGTTGTATTGATATTTTATTGCATGGTATCATAAGGTATTTTCCTATACATTTAGATCAGCGGATATTATCTGATTTAATAATTTGCATTAGTAAATGATGTTCAATTCTGCTATGTTTGTATTGGATTAGATTAGATAAGATCAATGATCAACCATTGGATGTCATCATTTAAACCTATGGGATCCACTACAAGTGAGTATAGCTGTGCAAGGAATCGGAGCAGCAGATAGACTTTTTAGGTATACTATTCTTTATATATAATTCAGATCATCCATCGAGTTTCCAGGTTTTGTAAAAAAAATGCTCGTGGCTATGATACATTGTCTAAATATTTAGGTTTATAATAGATGCGCGGATCCTTCTGCAATTGCAGTAAGACAGAAGTTTGCAGACATGTGTAATTATTATTATCATTTTGCATTATAATGTCTCTTCACTATATTTTGTATACTGTTCTAAATGACATTGCATATTGCTTTTACATTTTTATCACTATCATTACCATTTTTTTTCTTAACGCGGATTTTCATTATTAATTCAAATATTATTACCTCGGAGCGTATGGTACGGTATGTCCACGCATCCTTCTTCCCCTGTAGATTCACAAAATGCGTTGTGGTTCAAATCTATTCATTTGAATCCAATTCATTTTACACAATCATCTTTTGCGGTTAATGCAACGCAGTAGGCCTGGTCGCTTTGACGCTTGTATCATGTCTTTGATGTGCTGCAAGCATCAATATTGACAAAAAAGATAATTGGGGTTTCTTTGTTTTTGAGCCCGTTAGCTAATGCATTTGTACCAGCCCTAATGGATAGTCTAGATGCAGAAGCTAGCGGAACTTTTTCTGCTATATAAGTATTTTCTAATTGTTAAGCTAACTTTTCTACTTGTTCTGTAAATTTGGTTAAATCTGTAATCTGTTTCTCATTAGCCAGTTTGGCTATTATTACCTCTGGTGTGGTTGTGGATGCACACTTTGTTTGCAAACCGTCAATAATTTCCTGTAGTTCTTCTGGATTATCGCCCACGGTTGTACGGGCTTTCCCGGACAATTTAGATAAGATTACCTGCATTGCAGCGACTTTCGTTGCATCAGTTACCAATGTATTCAACGCTTTAGTTGCGGAAATAACGCTGTTCAATTTATCACTGTTACCGTTAATTTCAGGTATCAGTGTGGACGCGGTTTGATAATTTCCAAAACAGACGTCATTTTAATATTTTTACTCAATCTGTTGGTTTTTATAATTGCTGTTACTGCTCTTATGCTGAGACTCGTTCTGATAGCTGTTTATGTTCAACCAGTTCTTGAATAGCCTTGTAAACATTTGCAGCATTTTTAACTATGGCTTTATTTTCTACGCTATTATCAAGTTTTGCTAAATTACTTATTTGGATAAACAAATCACTTGCCAATTTGGATTGTTTAGATAGGATTCTCCTAGATGATCTTAGTTCTATTTTTGACTTAAGGTCGTTATAAATTTGTTTGAGGTTTTCATATCCAGGCCTCATTTGGAAATGATGAACATGCTTATATTTAGTAAATTATTCTGTTGTTATTTGTTACTCACTGACGCTGGTTGATTGGTTCCATGGTTCATGGCCAGACTCCTGCCTGTCTGTCCTCCGACAATTTGATCGTTAGCAGTTGCTATTGTTGTTGTATATATCATTTCAATTTAATCACTCATATGTTGAAGCGGAGGCGGTCTCCTCAACGCCCATCAGCTAACAGTACTTATGTTGTTTCACCGCACTGTAACGTTGTCGTCACTTGTGTAGTCTTTTCGTCGGGAAACAGTTTTCGTTCTCTCGCAATCAGTTTGCGTTCGCGGGTATTATGTTGCACTTGCTGGTATCGTCACTAAATGACTTGGGGTTTTCTTGGATTTTTGCACTAGACTTTGTCTAAATTCCCGATCGATTGTACTTTCCTTATCACTTTCTGTTGCACTCGTTTTTACCAAACTTGGTACACGACTATAACGAGGTTAATAGTCACGATCACTAATAAAATGTTTAGTTTCATCGCATGATCTGCATGATATTCGCTGTGTATTCTTGATTATTCACAATTCGAATCTGTTGGTCCGCTTTGTGGACCACGTCCGATTTCGAGCTAGTCTTGCCAATTTTTTTTTTTTTTTTTTCAGAAGTCACTAATTCACTAATTCACTATTCGGCACAATTATCGTTTTAAGTTTGGTAAGCCAACAAAGCTTTTCTCGCGTTGGCTTGAGACTCAATTAGAAGCTGATAGTAAACGTATATCGCTAGTTCGAGCATCAGCAGTGAAACTGCGAATTTCGTTAATAACACTTTGTTTTTTACTAAGTCCAACTTAGACTGTCTACGGTTCGCCATGTGGGAATTGATGTTTACTTTCTGACCCTTGACGTGATATAGATTAAAAGTACTGCATACTCTTCGATTGTCAAAAGCAGACTCTAACTTTATTCAAGTACTTGACTTAAACCTAGCTCTATGTACTGGAGGTACCTGAAGTCATTATGCATATGTCATCCAATCGATGATCGATGCACTGATCGTGAGAGAGAGAGCAAAGAGAGCAAAGAGAGCAAGAGAGGCACTGACGCGCGACGTGTAGCTTGGAAACAGGCTGGTTTGGGAACAGCCATAAATTATTAACCCTGTAAAATGACAGTTACATGGGAAAGTGCTTATGAAATTGCAACGGCCATCGGTTCGATGGATTGCTGACTTATTCGGTTAAGAATTGAACTTAGCATGACGCAATGGATGCGATCTGCTAGAATGGAAGAGGGTTCGATAACATGTGCGGTGCACATGTTACACTTCTATAATTTCAATTTCATGTTCTATCAAGGTTGTACGACCTAGCTTATTTTCGCTCGTTCATTGAAAATATTTGAGTGCCTCTGTTAGCTGTTTCCTCTCCTGTTAAGTTAAGTCATGTTCTGTTTCTATGGTCTCAATGTCTTGTCCAGGGTTATCTGATATCTCTAGCGAGGGTATCTCTAGTGATTCATCCTCTTCTAGTTTTGCCTTATGAGTCAAAGTAGTTTCATCTTCAGTAAGGGCACATATTGTTAAACAAATTTCAGATTCCAAATTACTCGTGTTGAATTCTGAGTGGTGTTCCAGGCTGATAAAATTGACCATTGACTGGCCGTTAATGTCTCATAAATCAACATCGGACAGACGATTATCGCATTTAATCATGGGCTTTATCCCGAAGGCGTTCCAAAAATCCATCCCTAAAATAAGTGTTTTTGAAAGTTGAGGGACAATGATTGTTGGAATTACTTTTGAGACACGGATTTTTGGACACAAGTTAGGGTTGACTTTTATGTGCAAAGTTTCTTGATACCTTCGAAACTTTGCAGAGAAATTTGGTTTTGGAACCACTTCAACCGGGTGCGAGGTGGACGGGTTCTCAACGGTGCACCCCGCTGCTAGTTTAAAGATTGCTGTTGTGTATTTGAGAAACGTAGGTTCGTGAGAACCTGAGGGTGATTTTGCTCGCATGTCCTTGTTGTTCTACCAAGGTTTCCACATGCGTAATAAAAAATCAGTTTTACTTCTTTGTAAGTTCTCCAATGATGTGTAGTTTCTGGCAATTCCAACATTTAATGGCCGGTGTATCCACTGTTTTTATACCCTGAACATTTACCGAAGGGGTTACCTTTTGAGGATCTCTGGTAGTTCTCAGTCTGCGTTGCAGTGAGATTATGGTATATCCTTCTTTTGAAGAATATCCATCTTCTGAACCGCTATGAGCGTCTACATCATGCAACTCGTTACGCGTGTGTTGGTTGGATCGGTATAGATTGAGATCAGTTGGGTCGATCCGAAGGTTGAGATCCAACAAACGTTCTAAATTACGTACTCACGTGGTAGCTAACTTCGACCTGTAATGAGGACGCATATTCTCCCATACAATCTCAAAAATCGTTCGTGGCGAATGAGGGTTGTTTGTTTGTTTGTTTATTAGAGACCTTTTAACCGATTGGTCATTCAGGCGAATGAGGGTGCTTGAGGCACTGGTTTAATTTTTCGACTTCGTTAACAAAAGCCACAAATGTTTCGCCTCTTTTTTGCCGCAATTCTTGTAGTTGAGTGCGTATTCCTCAATCACGGTTTGGGTTACCAAATCTACATCGAATTTTATTTTCAAATCTCTCCCAAGAAGTGCAGTGGTCCTCTCTAGTAAACCACCAGTCACTTGCCTCCCCTTTTAGTTTGTAATGGATCTTGTCGAATAACTCTCTCTGGCTAACCCGTTCGTGCTTAGCTAGCTTGCTTACTCTATTCAAAAAATCGTCTACCTGCATCGACTCATTATCACCAGTGAAGACAATATCCCAATTTTCAACCTTCGATCGAAACGATCGGTGGAATTCGTCTCTATGATTTCTATAGTGTCTGTGTGAAGAACGCGAGGTATTGGATCTATTAGAGCTCCTATATCTGTGCCTTCTGCCTCTTGTCCTGAACTGCTATCGCTTGTATCGGTTGAAATCTCTCTACCCCTTGCTCGATGATGTGCTTTTTTATTCCTATATTTCTGGAAGATCTCGAACTATTATTGGGAGACCAATACGATCTGCTTTCCTGACGTCGTTTTTCTTTTTCGTATCTACGACAGCTTTTCTTTTCCTGCTTGTTAGACGTTGATTTTTTTTCTACTTTTCAAATTGTCCTCTTTTTCTGATGGCGACGTATGGTTGTCCGATTCTCACTCACTCTCTATTATATCATATTCATATTTGCCGTTAGAGGTTTTATCTGTATTAGAACTTTTTTCTTTTTTTCCTGCACTTTCTTGTACTTTGGCCACGTTCCTGTTCTACTTGTTTTTCCGTTTCCTGTCTGATCATCATTAGTATTTCGGCAAGGATTTCCCGTTTTACCAGGAGTCTTCTGATTCGTATTCCTACAAGAATATTCTAAGCACTTTGCCCCGTCTCCTAAATCCTGGTCTGTTTCTTCGTTTGAATGTCCTGGGTCATAAGTGACCCTTTGACGGTATGCTCGCATAATTTCCTCAATTTGTTTACAACAATCGTCTTTCAACTCTTTTGCCTCGTCATTGGTCGCATTTGAAAATGCCAACCTAATCAAATAATGCCTGAGGCGAAAAACTATGACGTAATCAAAAGATTCCCGTTAACTTTTTTAGTGATCTGATTGTATTTTCAAGATTCGCTGCTTCATCTAATATCGTAAGACCTGTATTATAGATTTTCGGCTCCACACGTTCTGTCTTATATGCACGTCTCAACGCTCTCCTCTTGTCCTCCAGTCTAGCCCAACTCAATTTCGACGCTTCTAAGTGTTATTTCAAAATTCAATTCATCCTCGGTCAAATGGTCGGCATTAGGCAGAATATGGTACCTTACCATATTGATCACTTTTTTAATTATATTGAAATATATAGTAGCAATTGGATTGTTTTTTACGTTGGGCGACAATGTAACCGTTGAATGTAACGGAAAAATACCTGGGCGGACTACATTACCACAGGGCTTAGGATTTAGAAAATAAATAGAACCTTCAGTTTGAATTCATTTTCGTGTATTACTCTTTCCACTTTCTCAATCGTGTGTGTGTATGTGTGTGTACGCGCGTGCGGGCGTGTGTGTGTGTGTGTGTGTGTGTGTGTGTGTGTGTGTGTGTGTGTTTTTTTTAAGACGGGATGGAAAATCTGCAACAAAACACCTGAAGAACTCAGGGTGTGGGGATGAGGGTGCCAACTCCTCGACCCACTAAAAACCCACCCGTGCCTTAAGCCCTGGGCCCTCCCCGGGACCACCTTTCGGTATTACTTCGGGGAGGGGGCTATTGTGCTTGTTAAGCACCCACTATGTCTAACTACTTAGGGCTTTAGTAGTTAGGTGGTCCCTGCGACCTGCCTTTGGTCGTTTCGCCATTTTTGTTGAAGACTTGCGTAGCTCTTGGTACTCAAGGCGGTGATCCATGCCGGCCCGCCGTACCTAAGCATGGACAGGGCGACGCTGGCCAGGAGTTTACGCTTACTCCCTTGCACCGCCGAGCTATTCGACATCATGCGGTATAATGCCGATATAGCCATAGAGGCTTTCTTGTAAGCGCAATCGACGTGACTGACAAAGGACAGCTTATCGTCGATCATAACCCCAAGATACCTCAAGAATCTCTTCGATTCTATTGTGTAGTTACCTGCACTGATAGTCGCATGTTGCTCCGATTTCCGATTATTCACCACCGTGACCTCGGTCTTATAGTGGGCTAGCTCCAATTGCCTGGAGCTCATCCATCTCTCCACAATGCCAATGGAGTGTGAGGCCGTTAACTTGACCTCTTCGATGGATTCGCCACATATCTCTAGGGTGATGTCGTCCGCGAACCCGACTATCTTCACCCCGCTCGGGAACTCAAGCCGCAGTACCTCGTCGTACATCGTGTTCCATAACACCGGACCCAGGATCGAAACTTGTGGGACGCCTGCGGTGATCTGCACACGTTTCTGGCCTGCCTCTGTATGGTATACCAGTACCCGATTCTGGAAGTAGCTTCCGAGAATCTTGTACAGGTACCCAGAAACCTGAAGGCGTTGGTGCAAGTCGGTGATAGCCGCCCAACTGGCGCTATTGAACGCATTCCTCAAGTCAAGGGTGACCACCGCACAGTATCGTACTCCTCGCCTCTTGCGCTGGATTGCCACCTCGGCCGTCTTGGTGACGGACAAGATGGCATCCACCGTCGACTTCCCTTTACAGAAGCCAAACTGATTATTAGACAGACCGCCTATACCCTCCGTGTATGTTGTCAGTCTGTTGAGGATTACCCTCTCGAGCACCTTACCCGCTGTATACAACAGACATATGGGTCTATATGCCGATGGATCTCCTGGTGGCTTCCCTGTCTTTGGTAGCAACACAAGGGTCTGAATTTTCCAGGCGTCCGGGAAGACGCCCTCGTCCAGACACTTTTGCATCACCACCCTGAACATTTCGGGATCCAGCAAGATAGCCATCTTGATGGCCAGGTTCGGAATACCATCCGGTCCCGGCGCTTTGTTCACCTTTAGCGACTTTGCTATCGCAATGAGTTCATCATTCGTCACCGTCGCCTCGTCGCCGACCCCCGTTGTGCCGTTGTCAGTGCCCACGTGGTCACGGGTGTTCGGCTGAGCCGTCCACCCTTCCGTCGCTATGACAGCGTTAAGGTCTGGGATACTGGAACGCTGGTCATGGGACAAATCTACGGCGGCGGGGGGCCATGGACTTGGGTCGTGGCTCGGAAAGAGTCCCCCAACGATCCCCTGCAGCAGCTCTGATGAACGCTCGGTTGGACCCGCTGATCCTCTGGTCTACCCGGTAGACGTCACCCACGGATTCATATTGGCCTTTTGACACAGACCCTCGAAGCAGGCTCGCTTGCTGGCCTTTATCTCCCTCTTTAGTGCGGCCTTCGCGGAGACTAGCACCCCTCTACGCTCGATTCTATCGGCGTCTAACCGCGCTCTTTGCACCCTCCGTCTTGCGTGGAGGCATGTTCTTCGGAGGTCGGCGATCGACTCCGTCCACCAATACACCAGCGATCTTCCATTCCTCGGTTTGACTTCCCTCGGCATGGTCGCATCGCACGCTCGTGTAAGTGTCATAACGAGTCGTTCGCCGCAAGGTTCCTGGGTTTCGCGTAATTTTTGTTCCCTCTCAAGTGCCTCTTTAAAAGTCTCTACATCAAATTAGGACGTCCTACATCTGCGGGCGAATGGAGTGGATGCTCTTCCTTCCGCACGCTGCCTTGTATTGTGGACGATACAATAACGAACCGCCAAGTGGTCGCTATGGGTGTAGCCATCATCCACCCTCCAATTGCTAAGCAGCCCAGGACTGCTAAATGTTATATCGATGATCGATTCCGCTCCGTTTCTATGGTAGGTACTCTAGGTACCCACGTTGGCGAGGTCCTGCGCAGGTTTTGGGTTATGCTGGCGGTCGGCGGGATTCTAGCCGAGGCACACACCGACAGCAGCGATGAACTGGCGATGGTAGCGGTGTTGCCGAGGTTGTTGCGAGATGACCGCGCTCGGATTGATGGAAAGGCCGAACTAAAGTTGCGGGGGAGGGGATCGGTGGCTTCGGTAATTTACCAGATCATATGTTTCCGGACGCAGGTAGGCCAGATATATTTTCTCTCCACCCCGTTTGACTACCAGCAATCTGACGGGCCTAAATAAGCACGGTCGTCGCCAGAAATTGTTGAAATGGCGAAAATTGAACGACGGGCGTTTCGCCCAGACAAAAAAGCGCCCGTTGGACGCCAATGTCCAACGAGAAAAAGAATTAGCATAAGACACTAAATGAATCCATTTTTATTCTTACCTTTTGTACAATTTAAATATTAACCTACACTAGAGCAGAGTTTTCGTTCTCGGGACTCAAAACTTGCGAATTTATTAATCTTGAAAGATAGAAATTTAAACGTTTATCACTCGTTCCAAAATTATTTCCCTAAACTTGAATTAACATTATTTAAACTATTCTCTAACTTTTACACACCTTCAAATAAAAAATTCTGCTGCATCTGCTCTTCAGCCCTCTACTTTTTGAGCCTAACATTACATTTAGTACATACAGTATGAAAGCTCATGGGCGTAATATAGCAATAATGAATTTGCAACTATAAAATGTAAATGGTTCCTGAAATAATCGCAAAATCTTTTGGAAAAATTGCGAACACGTTACACATTTGGAAAATAGTCTTGTTTCCCTTACAAAGGTTATAATTAGTGTTATTTGCTCCTCTGTATTTCCCAGGGCGTCACGTAGGCTAGTCCCAATATTATTTTTCTACCTTTCGGTTACAAATTTCTGGCGTTCGAGAATTAAATGCCAGATATCCATCACCCAGGGCGTCACGTAGGCTAGTCCCAATATTATTTTTCTACCTTTCGGTTACAAATTTCTGGCGTTCGAGAATTAAATGCCGGATATCCATCACCGTACCGCAACATTCACAATTGGGCGGCGGCTCCTTCTTCAACAGGAATGTATGTGTAAGACGCGTGTGTCCGATCCTTAAACGTGTAAGAACACGCTGGTCAGCCGTGCTCCCGCGTTCCGTTCACCTGCAGGTATCTTCCTTTACTTCCCTTAACTTTGACTCCCTAGTCTCATACCACACGTTATCCCACCTGCAGCGTATCAATTGTTTAACTTTCCTCAGAACATCTTGTCCTGAAATTGGTACAGCGATGGCCTGTTCCCTCCTGGCTTCATTGGCTAGTCGATCGGCTTCGAAATTGCCACTGATTCCGGCATGTCCAGGAATCCAGCAGAATCGAATAGGTCTGTTCCGCGCTTCCACTTCTTGGATCCACGGGTGTCGAGATTTTCCCGCTTCCAGTGCCAAAAGTCAGCTTGCAGAATCCGATAGAACAACCAACTCGTTATTCTGGTTCGGAATCGTGACAGCCATCTTTATGGCGTATGCCTCTGCAGAGAAGACGCTGTATGCTTTTGGAAGACTGTAGGTGTCAGCAATTCCTCCATTGAAGAATGCGGCCCCTATCGTATCTTCACCATTAGAGCCGTCGGTGTAGACGACAGTCGATCGATGGAAACGGGTGTTCGGGTATGTCCCACATAATTGTAGGCTTTCGTGCGTGCCACACACGATCAATCTGCCTCACAAGTTGACCGACAGCGGGGAGCACTGTACCTAACAATTCTTCGAGGCGGTTCGAGGCTCGTTGAATCAACGGAAGGGTGATGTTGCCACGATTCTTCACAGCTATTCGGATGGCAGTCCACGCTACAGACTGTAAAATAGTATTAATGAAGCATTATCATAGCATTGCAGTAAAGCAGCCGTATATCGAGCCAAATGTGGCATTTATGTTGCATTTAAGGCGACTTAATTTCTTGATAGGCTGCCGTAAAGACGCTTTGGAACTGTTTATTGGTTACCTGGGTAGGGTTCCCGCTTCGGCCATGATTGAGAGTGTTGGACTGGTCACGAAAGCTGCGAAAGCATACCGAACCATAGAATTTTATGGAGGAGCAAGACTCTGCAAAGTTGCTCCTCGTACCACGATAAGGATGTCGTCCGCGTACAACAATATACTTACTCCCCTTGGTACTACCTAAAAGATGGGCTGCATCGCAACTAAGAACAGCGTCACGGACAGGACCGAACTTTGTGGCACTCCAGGTCGTATTCACGGGACATGTGTCCTTTTAGAGACACCTGAAACGTCCGATCCGAGAGAAAGCTCCGGAACATATTCATCAAGCGACCACGTACCCGCCTCGACTTCAACGTGCGCAGTATACCGTGTCGCCAGGTGGTATCGTATGCCTTTGACAGATCTAAGCAGGCTATCAGGGAGTGTTAGCATGCGGTTGGCAGCGATCTCCCCAGTTCTGCAAAGTAGGTTTCGGTTTCGCGTCTTGCTCGAAACGCGTGTTGACGTTTTTCAAGCCATGCACTCAACTCTAGCTCGGCAACCAGTCGACGGTTGATGATTCGCTCAAATAGCTTCACCATGCAGCTGGTGAGCGAGATCGGTTGGAAGGCATCAGGTCCAGAATCGTTGATGTTCGGCTTCGGAATGGGAATGACAATAGGATTCCGCCAGCTGGTGGGGAACTCACTACTGCGCCAAATTTTGTTCAGCAGTTCAAGGAGCGTAACTTTCACAGACAGAGGAAGACGTTGAAGCAGTGGATACCCTATCATGTCTGCACCTGTCGAAGCACCTCGCCCTTTGTCGAGAGCCCACAGAAGTTCATTCAGGGTAATGTCATTGTTGTACGCATCATCGGTGTTAGGCGAAAAATCTATGGACTCTCGTTCAACTGCTGCCTTCGCCATCCGGAACTATGGGGGGGTAGCTGGAGGTCGCTGATCTCGCACTGTAACATTTAGCCAGTTCTCCCGCTGCTTCTTCGGGGTTCTCTGTGAAACCGTTCGTTCGCTTGAGTATCACCGTGCGCTTTCGTCTGCTGCCACGCAGAGTGTTCACCGTCTGCCACAGTTCGGTCGTCGGTTTTATTTTAGTTTTTCCGTTGAGGAAAATACAAAAAAGCTTCAAGTCAGGCTTCAACTAGAACGGTTGAATGGCGAGGGGTTATCCATGTTGCACACACAATTTTCGTAAATGCTCGAATGCAAAGACAGCAAATACCCAAGCCTATTGCAAATTCCCGAACGCAAAGCCAGCGAATACTCAAGCCGGTTGCAATTGAACATATCATATTCGACAACTGCCAATCTTGCCATTTCACATTGCGTCATCAAAATATTGCAACTGTGACGCCAGGTTGACGCATTGGCCTACAAAAATACCTACAAAGATATGTTACTGAATGCTACTGAAAATTTACCGCAGAGAACCACACAAGATTAATCAATATGCGTGGAGTGAGCCGCCCACAATGGCGCTTGTGATTTAACAATTAATTAATAACATAACCAGACAACCACAAGTCGTATAACAGTGTTAAAATAGTATCGTATATTCCTATATTTCAAGTCAAAATCGCAATTCATTGTGGCCTTTATCGTATTATGTTTAAGTTAAATCGTAAAGAGTGCAAATTTCAGACTTATATACGATGTGTCATTTATTCATCGTTCTGCGTCACAAACTAAATCGGATATACATCGCTAAACTTTTTAAATCGAATTTGTTATTACAAATTCAATCGCATACGATACCAAATCAACTCGTTTAGGAAAACAATGGAATTTGCACGTATATGGCCTCCACGTTTGCACGTATAAGCCATATTTTTGCATTCAATACGATTTGTTTACTTACATATAAGTTTGTATATAATAAAAACAACTTTCATTATACGTGCATTTTGGTTGTCTGGGTAAGTACCACTAATTACACTAGTCGGCAGTGTTTCACTCCCTTCAAGTATATATGTTGAGTTTTATAGATTTTGCCACGCTGAATTCAAATATGGGCTCGTAAATGCTGTAAAACGTCCAGTTTTTGAGAAAAATGTGATTAAAATTCACAAAAACACGTATTTCCGTAGTAATATGATCTACCTCATCAACAACCAGAATATTGGCTCTGCCCTTTGCAAGTTGGACTTGGATTTTATGGAATGGACCTCCCTGAATCCATTCGTGAACACAGATTTTTCGTAACACGTAAGATTGATGAAATAAACCGGGTTTTCATTCACAAAATTACGAATTTTTATGAAAATCAAGATTTTCTATTTTGAAAACATGAATTTCAGCTCCGCCCTTTGAATGTTGGGTTTGGATTTTATGAAATAAACCTCCTTGAATCCATTCGTTATCACAGATTTTTCGTAACACCTAAGATTAATTAAATAATCCCGGATGTCATTCACAAAATTACGAATTTTCATAAAAATCCAGATTTTCTATTTTGAAAACATGAATTTCAGCTCCGCTCTTTGAATGCTGGGCTTGGATTTTATTAAATGGACCTCCCTGAATCTATTCGTGAACACAGATTTTTCGTAACACGTAAGATTGATGAAATAAACCGGGTTTTCATCCACAAAATTACGAATTTTCATGAAAATCAAGATTTCCTATTTTGAAAACATGAATTTTCGTTCCGCTCTTTGAATGTTGGGTTTGGATTTTATGAAATAAACCTCCCTGAATCCATTCGTTATCACAGATTTTTCGTAACACGTAAGATTAATGAAATAAACCGGGATTTCATTCACAAAATTACGAATTTTCATAAAAATCAAGATTTTCTATTTTGAAAACATGACCTCCCTGAATCCATTCGTGAACACAGATTTTTCGTAACTCGTAAGATTGATGAAATAAACCGGGTTTTCATTCACAAAATTACGAATTTTTATGAAAATCAAGATTTCCTCTTTTGAAAACATGAATTTTCTCTCCGCCCTTTGAATGTTGGGTTTGGATTTTATGAAATAAACCTCCCTGAATCCATTCGTTATCACAGATTTTTCATAACACGTAAGATTAATGAAATAAACCGGGATTTCATTCACAAAATTACGAATTTTCATAAAAATCAAGATTTTCTATTTTGAAAACATGAATTTCAGCTCCGCCCTTTGAATTCTGGGCTTGGATTTTATGAAATGGACCTCCCTGAATCCATTCGTGAACACAGATTTTTCGTAACACGTAAGATTGATGAAATAAACCGGGTTTTCATTCACAAAATTACGAATTTTCATGAAAATCAAGATTTCCTATTTTGAAAACATGAATCCTATCCTAACTTAAAAATACGGCACTGCTGAATAGAGTATTTAATGAGGCGTTTCTGAAGGGCTCTGTGCAGCTGACTTTTGAATTAATGAATGAACTTTGAAGGTCTTCAGTTCCCAAACTGCTGTAAGAAGCAACATCAATATACTCAATATACTCAAAATTACCCGACGGCAGTCGATTTTGCTTGCAGCCGCTTGCAACCGACGCCAACATGTATGGAGATGTTTTGGTTTTGCTCAATTGTTGAAAACCAAAGTCATTTAACAACCTTTAAATTTTGAAGCAAAGAACCCGGGTGATTCTCGCGCACCTGCTGGTCTAACTGGACTCGCAAATTAATTCTTAGTTTTTGAGGATTTGATGAATTAATTATTTTTCCCATACTGGAAAAACATGCTTTATAATTAGGAAGGGGGGATGTCCTCAGTACACAGCACAAAAAATAAGTAATATGCATCAATGGAATTGATGCTAACGTATTAAAAACTGATGTAATCAAGAAAATGTGATGCACAATAACATCCACTTGATGGAATATTACATCGCTCTTCAAATTACATCAGAACAAAATTATTAGTTGCCTGAATGTAATAATCACATATCAAAAACATAAATATTACACGAAAACCAATGCACATAAAGGACTTCGCAAAAAATGTTAAATATTACACGATTTTGATCCTTCATCGCTCGCATTTAGTTGTTATGTAAAATAAATTCTCGCAACAATCTCAGACTTGTTCTTGTTTTTTTTTTAATCTTCTTCAACACTGTTTTCTTGTCAAAACATAATGAACCGTCATCGTTGCATCCGAAAGCTGAAACATTTGAACCGTGCGAAATTTATTGTTAATCAGCCATATACTTCCTCTTCTTCTTCAGCATTTTAAGCTTATTGCTTTCACAATTAGCTTATGGCTTGCTCTCAACTTAGTGTTCTAAATGCACTTCCACAGTTATTAATTGAGAGCTTTCGATGACACGTACCGTTTTTGCATTAGTATGATTGTGTGGCAAGTAGGGCTGCAAAATGGTGAGTAGACAACTTGGATGGAGCGTGCGTCCCCGCAATATAGCACTGGTCCTCACAAGTTCCTACCTCATGCTTCCACGGGTCAAGAGATGACAAAGACCGCCAGCCAAGGGTTGCGTACTTAGCTGGTAGTGCAGCCTGGGCACTGTTGTCCTTCTGACTTCAGCTAGATTGAGGAGGGGCGTTCCGAGCGTCTGTTCACCAAGGAGGTGCAGCTCAAACAGCGTCTGTTCTGGCATCCCGCGGCTGAGTAATAAACGCTGTATCGCGCCAGCTATACCTTAGGAAGCAGTCCCACCAACGTGATGTAGGAAGGTGGTATGCTGAAATCTTACCCTACCACAAAAAATGGAAGTATTCTTTATACAGTGTATAATTTCAGATCATCTATGGAATTCCCAAGTGTTGTCTAATAATTTTAAATTTTTTGTTTCCTTCGTGGCAATGATAATGCAAGTGCGTCTACAATTGCAGCTGGACATCAGTCTACAGACATGCAGACAGTACAAATATAATTGTTACTATCATTTGTTTGTTTATATTAGGGAAGGTCCATTAATTATGTCACGCAGTAGTGGGGGAGGGGGGGTTCAAGAAAACGTGACGATCCATACAAAAAAATTTGAAGGTCCATACAAAAATCGTGACATGGGGGGGGGGGGTTAAAAAAAGTCAATTTTTGCGTGACGTAATTAATGGACGTTCCCTTATAACATCCCTTCACAATATTTTTAAAGCTATTTTCAGGTTCGCATTTATGCATCGTCGTAAGTTTTAGCCCACCTAACCCACGATATGTATTTGAAAAGATAGGATGGTTTTTGACGTTTTTTTAGAAAGGGTCATACGACAAATTCTACAAAATAAAATTTCCAAAAAAGTTTAATAATTCAAAAACTAAAATTGTTTATAATCTCTCATTTTCTATTGCACAGATATAAAGAATTATTTATGGGCCCAGTAGAAAGCAAGAATTATCGGAGAATTCAAATTTGATATTTCTTTTTCTCTGTTTTTTTTTTCTTTTTGTTGATTTATTAAGCTTCCGTTTTTGGGCAGTAATCATAATCATATGAAATTTATTTCGGCTAATTGTTTGCTTAAATTTTCTTTGCTATTCTGCTTGGCTGCCCGGTGATCAACTTTCTTTCATTATATCACTTTGGAAATTTCCGCCATTTCAGAGTTTCAATCATCTAACATCACAGCAGAAGAGACAAATAGTAGCATTTAATTTTTATGTGTATACTAATACAACACCGTATTATTTTCATCATATCATCATTATATATATAAGTATATCCTATTAAAAATAATTACTAAAAGATTAATAATAATAATTAAATTTCATTTGCTTCAAGGTTACAAGGAAATAGATTCCAGATAGTATGTACAGATATTTTATTTCATTGTATCTAAAGGTGTTCTTCTATGAATTTAAATCATTGAATATTATTAAAATTACTAAATGCTCTTCAATTCTGCTGATTATGTATATCTATATGTCATGAATACATACATATTTTTTTGATTCATGTATAATTAAATGGTTTATGTTTTATTTAATTGCAATAAGACCTTCACCTTCCAGAGTTATATTCATCTGCCACTGATTGAGCTGTAAAGATGCAGCAAGCTGCATATGATTATCATATGCCTATTATTACTTTTTTAACTATTTCAATAAACATTTTTATTTATAACCATATTTAAATTACAGGATGACGAATTCCAACCATGGCATATTTTAATTAAATATTATAGTATATTTCATTGCTCTATTACATACTAGACTGCCTGAGTCTAGGAGGGAACGTGCATTATCATTTTCTTTATCCTACCGATTCGATTGTGATGCTGCGTATTCTACTCCAACAGTTTCAGTGAGAGTGACGCGCCCTTCTTAACAAGCCATCCTGTAGAAAGCTTAATAAGTATTGCGAATTGGGTTATTCGAATTGTTGGATCGTGTCGTTGGAAGGAGATTCTTAATTTCCCGTGGATTTCGCGTGAGTGTCTCTGCTTACGGGTCCACCCCTCCGTTTTTGGCCCTTCATACAGCGATATTGTGAATTCAGATCGGTGGCTCAATTTGATCTTGCTATTAAGTGGAGCTGCATCCAAGCCAAGGGCATGAAGGGATGGTGGCTACCATACATACATACATACATAGTATGATTGTGTAGCAAGTACAATCAAACCCTATGCCCAGGGAGTCGAGAAATTTTCCTTAACGAAAAATTCCTAGACCAGACCGGGAATCGAACCCAGCCACCTCCAGCACGGTGTTGCTTTGAAGTTGCGCCTTTACCGACTGAGCTACCGACTTTACCGACTGACGACGAAATTTGCGTAAACCAAAAACCATCTACCATCCATCCATCTGAGGCGAACAGATATGCGTCTGCAATCGGTACGTGTAGGATCTGAGTGTACATTGAACAATTGAACATTGAACAAGAGCTCCAAGTTAGCAACATTTCGTCGAGTGGTGAATCGTTTAGCCACCTGAATCGATGCCCTCTACCAAAGAACCGATGTTATGCTCGGAAGCGGATGCAATCGCACCGACACTGCAGATTCAATCGGTACAAGACGGTTTTGAATTGAACAAGGTGCTGGTGAAACGAGAAAAAACTCCGGCTGAGTATGATTCGAATGCAAGTGACAAGACAGAAGACTACAACATGTCCGACGATGCGTAATATGGAACAGACGCAAAAAATGGCGATAATTCGAGCAATGGAGGAAGTAAAGGAAATGATGGTTGAAGTAAACAAGGTGAAAGCAATGCAAACCCACCAGCATCATCTGGGGGAAGTAGTGGTGGATGATCTTCGCTTGCTAGAAGAGCTAATGGAGCGGCTGGTTCTGACGGGGGTAACGATGGTAACGACCGCTGAAAAGACGAGTTTCCGCTTCCGTTCAATATCTCGAATGCGGTTACATCATAGCGGCAAACAAGGATGTTCTTCTGGCGCACATAGACGCAGACCACGCAACCTCCGGGTTGCAGTGTAATTTGTGCTTCTACCGGAGCCGGGATCCTATAGAAATATTAAAATAACGTAGTTGTCCTTAAAAAAAAAACCTACCATCCTATGGGAAATTTGACGAAAAAGATTTTGATTATGCCTGAGACCATCTGAAGAGTTTCGAAGACGATGAATGGAAATCTTTGCAATAATCGTGGCGAAAAAATGTTCTAGCGTTGCATTGTACTAGTGAGTATGATTTTAGTGGTTCAATTGATGCAAAACGATAGGGCTGATACGTTTTATTTATAATTTCCGTTGATGTCAAATTTCGCATTTTTATAAATGTATTCATTGCCCAGTGAACAGCCGAACAGTGCAGTGCGTTCTGTCCGCTCTCCTTCGCTTTGGAAGTTTTTTACGAGGAGTTTCAAGTCTTCAGTTTTATTTTTGTCTCGATCGCGAGTGAAATCGAGTTTTGGTTTTCTGAAGAAGAAAACGTTGTGCGTTAAGCAGTGCAACAACGTCATTAATTGCAATTAGCCATATTGCCATAATCCGCATCTATACGTGGCACGCACACCAGCAGTCCATCGTGTTCATCTGCCAACCACCACCGACCAGTATCATCATCATCATCGTCATCATTATCATCATCGTTGAGCTCCACGTCTAGCCGGTAAACGCGGCCACACATCGTCGCTCGGCAGCAGCAGCACATTCGTTGACCGGCTGCAGCAGATCAGTGATACATATAAGATAAGTTTTTGTTTCTCCTGAATACATTGTAATTTTATTGTGTGTGTGTGTGTGTGTGTGAGTGTGTGAGAGTGTGTGAGAGAGTGTGTTTAGGTTTAGTTTGTTTATCTGTGATTGATTGCATATAATTGCGTTAGTGGTTGAGCGTCATAAGCTCCCACGAACGAGCCATGGATGATTTATCCGAAGATGAATCATCTATGGCGCAAAATGATGGGGTAGCTCATAAAGTTACCGATCACGTGCTTATCCAGATGGTTCAGCTGGTCCATGGGTTGTCTATTTTCAGCCCATAATGAAACCTCTTAATGTATATCAGATTTCCAACGATCTGACGAAGCGATTCTCGGCCATGACCGAGATAATAAAAGTTAGACCGAATAAACTTCGGGTCGTTGTGTCCAATCTTAAGAATGCTAATGAGATTGCTGTCTCTCAGCTCTTTACTCTCGAGTATCGGGTGTATATCCCAGCTCGGGGTATTGAAATTGAAGGTGTGGTCACCGAAGCGAGTTTGACCCCTGAGATCCTGCTGAAACAGGGGGTTGGTCGATATAAGAACCCTCTGCTTTCTCCAGTGAAGATACTGGATGTGAAAAGACTAGGCACAGTATCGATCACTAAGGGTGAAAAGAAGTTTACACCGTCAGACTTGTTTCGTGTGACCTTCTCTGGCTCAGCCCTCCCTCAATACATCGAGTTGGGAAAACTTCGACTACCTGTGCGGTTGTTTGTTCCTCGGGACATGATCTGCCAAAAATGCAAGCAGATGGGACATACGACCTCCCATTGCGGCAATAAGGCACGCTGTTCAAATTTTCGGGGAGATACATGAGGATGGCGCCTGCGCAGACAGCACACCAAAATGCACTTTCTGCAAGGGAACTCCTCCTCATGCTCTCGCGTCAAGCCCGGCGTACAAACAACGTGGGGAAAAATTAGAACGCTCGCTTAAGCAGCGTTCCAGGCAATCTTTCGCGGAAATGGTAAAAAAGCCTCACCATCATCCAATGCCAATACAAATCCCTTTGCTCCTCTGCTCCAGATGACGAGTCTGACTTTGATTTGGCTGAAGAAGGAACATCAGTCAGTTTTCCAGAAGGTGCTTCACGGATGCGAACACGCGTCCGCCCATGGAAAGTTGCTGAACCGGAGCCCAAAATCAGCTTGCCCATTTCAGAGAAAAGGTGGAAAAAAGGAAAATCCAATTCCACCTGGTTTTCGTAGTACTTACTACACCCAGGACTTTCCATCTCTTCCGGGGACATCGAAAACCCCTGATTCTCCAATTTTAAGAACAGAAGCCCCCTCCTCGAGTGGGTTGTTCTCATTTGGTGACATTACCGAAGATATCTTCAAGTACCTCGAAGTTTCTGACCCTCTCAAAAGCTTTGTATTGGCAATGCTTCCCACAGTGAAGACTTTTTTGGAGAAATTAACATTAAAGTGGCCCCTCCTTGCAGCAATCATTTCCTTCGATGGATAATTTTCCAAAAGAGGTCGGGGATTTGATCACTGTTCTACAGTGGAATTGTCGAAGTCTTGTTCCTAAATTGGAATCTTTCAAATTTCTAGCTCACAATACCGGATGTGATGCATTCGCTCTTTGTGAAACATGGCTCTCTTCCGAAATCGATCTTTCTTTTCATGATTTCAATATTATTCGTCTTGATCGTGAGGATTCACGTGGAGAAGGAGTACTATTGGGGATCAAAAAGTGTCACTCCTTCTAAAGAGTGAATTTCCTCCAATTCCAGGTATTGAAGTTGTCGCATGTCAGGCTGTTATTAAAAATAAAAGCCTTTGCATTGCTTCTGTGTATATTCCTCCTAGAGTCTCAATAGACCCAAAACAACTTTCAGATATTTGTTCGGTTCTTCCTGCTCCACGGTTGATCATGGGAGATTTCAACTCTCACGGTACAGGCTGGGGAGAACTGTACGACGACAACCGATCTTCCCTGATATGACCTCTGTGACAACTTAAATATGACAGCTTTTAACAATGATGAAGTAACACGTTTGGCTGGTCCATCCTCACCTGGCAGTAGATTAGACCTCACCCTTTGTTCGAATTCATTATCGTTGGATTGCACTTGCCCAGTTCAAGCTCAAACTCGACCAGTTCCAGGAACGTCATTTCGCAGGAAACCTCCTTCTCCATGGTGGGATCAGCAATGCACCGTGGTTTACCGTAAAAAGTCCGACGCGTTTAAAGTTTTCCGTAGACGTGGAACACCTGAGCACTTCGAAGTATACACGGGTCTCGAACGCGAACTTAAGAGCCTCATCATGGCCAAGAAACGTGGATACTGGCGAAGATTCGTGGACGGGCTATCGCGCGAAACGTCGATGAGTACTCTTTGGAATACGGCACGAAGATTGCGTAACCGAACTACGAACAACGAGTGCGGAGAGTACTCCGACCAATAAATCCTCAAGTCCGCGCAAAAAGTTTGCCCAGATTCTGTGCCGGCACGGATGATTCCTCGCGAAACAGAGAATTTGAAAGATGAGAACAGCCAACCGTTTTCAATGGAAGAACTCTCTTTCGGACTCCTTTCGTGTGGCAATACGGCTCCAGGAGCTGATAGAATCAAGTCCAACTTGCTTAAGAACCTCCCAGACGTCGCAAAGAGGCGCATGTTGAACTTGTTTAATCAGTTTTTGGAGCTCAACATTGTACCGGATGATTGGAGGCGGGTGAGAGTTATCGCCATTCAAAAACCTGGCAAACCTGCGTCCGACCACAACTCCTATCGACCCATCGCGATGTTATCCTGCATTCGAAAGTTGTTGGAGAAAATGATCCTCTTCCGTCTAGACAAATGGGTTGAGACGAACAACCTGCTTTCAGATACTCAATATGGTTTCCGTATGGGTAAGGGAACGAACGACTGTCTCGCGTTGCTTTCCACAGAGATCCAGTAAGCTTTTGCATAAAAAAAAGAGCAAATGGCTTCTGTATTCTTGGATATCAAGGAGGCTTTTGATTCAGTATCTGTTGAATTTCTTTCAGATAAACTCCATGCTTGTGGTTTTTCACCATTAATGAATATTTTTTGTATAATTTGCTGTCAGAGAAACATATGAGCTTTCCTCATGGAAACTTTACAGCTTCCCGATTTAGCTTCATGGGTCTCCCCCAGGGGTCATGTTTAAGCCTTCTTTTGTATAATTATTATGTCAAAGACATTGACGGTTGTCTAAGTGATAACTGACTTGCAGATGACGGCGTAGTGTCTGTCACGGGACCCGATGGGGTCGATCTGCAAGGACCCTTACAGGATACCTTAGACAATTTGTCTACTTGGGCTCTAGAGCTAGGTATCGAATTCTCTACGGAGAAATCTGAGTTGGTGTTTTCTTCTACTTAGAAAGCATAACCCTGCCCAACCGAAGCTTCAAATTTGGGGTAAGCCGATAACTCATTCTATGTCATTTAAATATCTTGGGGTCTGGTTCGATTCTAAGTGCACCTAGCGATCCCATATTGAATATCTGAAGCGAAAGTGCCAGCAAAGGGTCAACTTTTCCTGCCCAATTACCGGGACCTGGTGGGGAGCACATCCACAAGATCTTCTAACGTTGTACCGGACAACGATTTTGTCGGTTATAGAATACGGTAGTTTTTGTTTTCAGTCGGTGGCTCGGTCGCACATCATAAAACTGAAACGTATTCAGTATCGGTGTCTTCGTATCGCATTAGGTTGCAGGCATTCGACTCACAACACGAGTCTTGAAGTGCTGGCTGGCATGTTGCCACTCTCGGATCGGTGTTCAGAATTTTCTCTCCGGCTCCTCACCAGGTGTGAAGTTATGAACCCCCAGGTAATCGAAAACTTTGAGAAGCTTCTCGAGTTGAATCCTCAAACTCGCTTCATGACCTTGTACCATTTGTACATAACACAGGATGTCAGCCCTTGGCCGAATATTTCCAATCGTGTTTGCTTCTTCGACTTCAGAAATTTCAGGTTCATTTTGATTTATACATGAAGCAGGACCTTCATGGAATCCCAGAGCATCATCGTCCTATGATTGCTCCGGTGATATTTGCTGCAAAGTTTGGCCAAGTTGATTCCACTAAATCGTTCTTCACTGATGGATCATTGATAGAGGAGTCAGCAGGCTTTGGTATATTTAATAAAATTTATAGCGCCAATCGTAAACTTCAAGCTCCTTGTTCCGTATATGTCGCTGAATTAGCGGCAAAACACTTTACGCTAGAAATTGTTACCTCACTTACACCGGATCAGTACTTCATTTTCACGGATAGTCTCAGTTCTATAGAGGCTATTCGCTCCTTGAGGCCGGTTAAGCACTCCTCGTATTTTCTCATGCAAATACAGGAGCTTCTAAGTGCTTTATCTTCGCGTTATTTTATCATCACCTTTGTATGGGTCCCATTTCATTATTAAATTCTGGGCAATGAGAAAGCGGACTTGCTTGCAAAGGTGGGCGCTATAGAAGGCGATATTTACGATCGACATTTCGCCTTCAATGATTTTTTTTCCTATTTTTCGTCAACAGTCACTCGTCAGCTGGCAGTATAAATGGAGTAAAGGTGATCTGGGGCGATGGCAACATTCTATCATCCCAAAGGTGTCGAAGAAATCTTGGTTTGGGGGGATGGATGTGGGTCGAGACTTCATTCGCGTGATGTCTCGCCTCATGTCCAATCATTATTCTTTGAACGCTCATTTATATCGTGTTGGGCTGAGCGACAGCAATCTTTGTGAATGTGGACAAGGTTACTAGGACGCAGATCACATTATTTAGTCATGTGCTGAGCATCGTGGAGTCAGACGTAGACAACCCAATGTACCGGTTCGAGATATGTTGATCTGGAGTTTATGAAACTCACACTTTGTGTGTTTTTGACTAACATTAGCCTTAGATTGTATTCAGTTTAACCTGTATGTTTACTATAAGTTCTCTTTTATCTGTGTTTGTGTGTTTTTTTTCTTTCAAAAAATTTTCAAGTCAAAAGAAAATCAAAAGTTTTATAGTTATATGTGTTTAGCCAATTCCGAATTTAAAATAAACGTGCTTTATAAACCATACTTCGAACTCCCGCCCATCTTCCCATCCGTTCAATTGTTATTCCTATTAACCTCGAGACGGCCGCGAGTAATCGGTTTATCCCCTTAATGTTAGTTTTAAGATAATTCATGTATATAAATATTTGTGTAATATTTAACAACTCTGTTTGCTGTGTAGTTAAAAGCTAGAACTAATTGTTTAGCCGTCGATTAATTCTACACAACAGGTACTCAAAATTACTATAATCAACCATTTCCTTATTTTTTACCTTTCAGAATGCTCTACCCAAGTGTCCTACAGCTACGACAAATTATTTCTTTGTTTTACCAATCCATGATAAGAATGAGTACTACAAGCAATGTAATCGGCAGCTCAACTGTGAGTGGGGACGCAAAAGAAATATTGAGCTTAATAAGTTGGAAGCGACTTCATCATTGCCGTCTTACATAATCTTGGAAAGTGCTCGCTCAGATCGAGTTAATGTGATTGCGTACTGCTCTTTGTCCACGATCCCATCATGTGCCAGAAGATGTTTGCTAGAAGTAATCGTAAGGGACGATAATTGTTACTACCTTAACATCGAGAATATCTTTGTTGAAACCAGAGATTTTCAAGTGTTAAAATTAAAATTTAAGTATAGTTTCTATCAAGCAAAAATAGAATTCAGAGAAAAGCAAATTAACATAAAAGAATATCATTATTATGATCAAGAGCAGGAAAAATCTTTAGAAATGGTAAAAAAGCTTTTTGTCACCAGAAATCCTCACGATTGGATCACAAAAGAGCAGAGTAAACTGAACGAGGACTTGTACTTTCAACGCCAAAACTACTACTATTATTACTTTTATAATGAGGACGAGGATGATGACACTTACTACCAGCAACGGAGTGTAAAACAACGATGGACTTATGATGTGAGTATCATTTTCAAGTCATTTTGCATTTGCGTTAAAGCTCTATTCTAATTAATAAAGGTAAGCGATGCTTGAAGGGTAAGTCGATAACTATTGCGACACTGTAAAACTTGCGTTACTTTTTTCATACCTGACCAAAATTATCCAAATTTTGCCCAGTTTCTCTTTAAAGTATACTGCAAAATCCTGAGTAGTCACCTCACGTCTTGAGAAAACTCGTCTCAATGGTCTTACAAAGGTTCCCGAAACAGATGACAGTGGACCAAACAAACAATAGGAAACTATTATGGTTTCAGTTGAAAACCTAATTTATCGACTAGCGACAATTGATTTTACTCTCGTTCTGTACGTTATACTTAATGTCGGAATAGTGCGCTGTATGGCGCATCTGATGACTAAATAGATTGCACTAATTTTTGCAAGCAGTATGAAGTTGTCAAAAAAAACATTAAACTGGTTTTTCTCGGCTGAGTGGAATCTACCCAGATTTTGAGTAAATGATTATGATAGAAAATTTCATAGAGTTCAAAATGGCGCACAACTGCAAGCAGGTTATTTTTGGGCAGTGACGTGAAATGAAACTAAATGAGTGAAATGGAGCAGCTAAATCGGAAGATGGTAATAATGTTGATATTACTAATGCCTGGGACAGACATACAACGTACTGCGTTGTGCTCCTTTAGTTTAGTACCTGTTTTTTAATACTGGATTAAAATATTTGACAGTTCGTACAACCAACAACCAACACAGCGAATCAAAAGAAAATAAAAGATTCAGTTACCGAAAAGCGCAAGAATGTATTGCAAGGTCCTCGGACCAAGGGGTTCTACAACAGTGAACCAATTTCGAATCACTAGTTTCATATTGATTGGTGCCTTTGTCCTAAGTGCACCTTGCACCTTGCAATACATTCTTGCGGTTTTCGATACTAGAATCTTTGTTTTTGTTTTAATTCGCTGTGTTAATTTGACAGAATATTTTAGGGGTTCTTTATTTTCTTTCTATGTTTTAGAGGCGATTAATTCTCGACCAACAATAGAATAGGGCCTATCAACATTTGCAAACAAACGCTTCTGAGCCCTTTTTCTCACAAGCGGTAGGCTACACAAACAAACCTACAGCATCATCGTGTAGGGGAAACTCGCTAAGGTTCGTCCAGAGGGCCAAGAAACGATCCAGATTAAAAACGTACAAGATGCAGAATTTCCCAAATCGGGACGAACGTCAGCAGGGTGTTGCCAAAACGCGTCCCCGGAAAGTCTACATGAAATTTGTAAGTTGGCTAGAGTTTGTTCTTACTTTACTCTATTGTGCCAGGTGGCTATCAGGGTCTATCCGGGAGAAATTGAATACTTTTCGGACTGACTTCCCTAAATTGCTATCGGTAGAAAAATTACAAAAGAAGATGGTGGAAAGGAATGTGCGATCATAAAAAAAAAACTATAAATCAGAAATAACAATTGAACAATACCTTCTTCTCATAAAAATTCAGTTTGATTAAATGGAATGATTACTTCCCTAGGGAATCTTTTCCAGCTAATCACGTGAATTTGCAAAAGTGAACCTGGGACTATGCGTTCTCCTTTGTCTACCTTAACCCAAACCGATGGAATTGGGAAGAAATTAATTAGGTTAGATTAGAAGTACCAACTAAACAAGACCTTTCTTCTCTACTATTATCAATTAAATTTAGTGAAATGATTACTTCCCGAGGGAATCTTTATCACTAAATTATTTGAATATTTAGAAGAGTGAACCTAGGACTCCTTAATTGTCAGGTCTTCATAATCTAATTAATTATCATTGTCAGCATTGTTGAGCATTCGAGATACGAGTTAGTCAGAAAGAAGTGATCAGTAAATCCTCCCTTCTTTTAGAAATTCGTTTGATTTTGTAATCATTCCCCATTCCACATCATTCCACTTTCCGTAGGAATCTTTCCCAAAAAAATCACGTGAATTTCAAAGAGTGAGCCTGGATTTTCACGATCTCCTGTTTCTAACTTACATACTCTCCAAAATAGGATCGGGAGCATTGGTTCAACGTGTTGAAGTGAATATCAATTTAGATACAATGACTGAAAGTAACACTCTACTCATCTAAATCCAGTTTAATTTGGTGAGATGATTACTTCCCGAAGGAATCTTTCTCACTAATTTACATGAGCTTTGATGACTGAGCCTGGTTAAACTGGGTGTACTTTACTGACACATCTCAACAGGGAACTTTTTGGGAATAGCACTCTGCTCTTTGAAATTCAATTTGATTTAGTGGAATGATTATTTCCCGAGGGAATCTTTTCCACCAAATCACTTGAATTTAAAAGAGTGAGCCTGGGGAACCCGGATTCATACTTTCTCCGATTGAGCCAATCTCAACAGCATTGAGGATCTAAATTAGTTGTATTGGATAATACGATGGGTGATAGCTGGTGTAGTAATTTAGTGGTATATGATTGTTCAGTGCAATTTGTAATATCAGATTTCATCAGAAAAATATCCTGTGCTATATGTCCTCCTCACGTTTGCTAAGATGAACTAGAATTTTTTTCTCTACCGTCAACAATTATTGACCAAATAATTTTAATTGAACTTAAAAATTTTTAGTAAATTATCTTTTAAAAGAATATGTTCCACGGGAATATTGATATCTTTATCTCAACCGCTTTGAAAAAATTCAAACACTAATTCCTAATGAGTAACACGTTGATTTTCAACAAAGATCCTTCGGAAGGTAAATTATTATGCTAGGCTAGGGCGCCCTGTGACTAAAGTGATTTCTTCGAACACCTAGACGGCTCGAATTTTCGGAGCGGCTGGGTTCAGAATTTTGAATCACTTAAATGTTTCAGATATGCTCGCTGAAGCGTGCTTATCTGAACGACAACAAGTGGACCTTGCGAAACGTTACTCTAAAATTAAGACTACTATTCAATCTACTATCTATCATTTTAGTGTGAGGACAAAGAGCGGGGAAGGCATGATGTATAACTTCATCCAGATTTCAAGTGCGAAGCCGGCCATGGTTCGGGAGAGTAAATTTGATCACTAGCTGGTTCATAGCAAGCTGAGATGTCAAATGTTGTACTGTACGCGTTCAAAGGTTCAGCGAGCCATGGTTTTCGCTCGCTTGAATCGTGTTTTTTTTTTACAATATTGGCAATTATTGGTAGGATATCCGCGAAAACCAGTTTTCACACAGAATAGCTCTCGAAAACCTACATGTGTTCAATCGATGTCCATGTGTGCCACAATTAAAACAAATATCAACCGGTGGTGGATAATGTGAGTCTTTTCGGGCTGTTTGGGTAGGCAGACGATTCGATTGATTACTGAATGAATCCGATGTTCGCGCATCATTTGACACTAGACGTGAAGAGTTCTGCGTGTCATTGGGTGAAGAAAGTCCCAGCATGCTGACGTCACGGAACATGGGTGATTGGCTAAAGGCTCGAAGGACTCGCAGTGGGCGGCCATCGAGTAGTTTGAATCAGGCGAGCGTGTAGATCAGACGTGCTACAAAATATTACCAGTGGCTAAGTTAATTTGCCGGGAAAAGAGTGAGCCTTCTGATTGGCAAGGTGAGACCCGCCATTGCACGCCACGATTTGGGCATCTATAAGGTACCCATTTCTAATAGTTAAGGACCGCTATTGTTCCTCTGGCTTCGGGCCATAATTATCAAGGAGGACATCGCTCTTGGGCAGTGAGCCCTAATCGTCAAGGAGGAATACCCTTCTCGGTTCGACAAAGGGCGGCCTTGCCGTCGTCGACCTACTTCATTTGAAGGAAGCGCCTGTAATCAAGGACCCCAAAAATTCCAACTCATCGACAACCGTCATTCTGCTTCACATCGTCACCGCCAGATCGCCATCTTTCACCACGACAAGTCAGCCATCGCTGGATTCGCATCGCCACTGCGAGCGCTCACCGTAGTCCTTCTTCTTCTTCTTCTTTCTTAGCGTTTCAAGCTTATTGCTTTCGCAATTAGCTTATTGCTTGCTCTCAACTTAGTGTTCTAAATGCACTTCCAAAGTTATTAATTGAGAGCTTTCGATGCCAGTTACCATTTTTGCATTAGTATGATTGTGTGGCAAGTACAATCATACCCTATGCCCAGGGAGTCGAGAAATTTTCCCTAACGAAAAATTCCTAGACCAGACCGGGAATCAGTCACCTCCAGCATGGTGTTGCTTTGTAGCCGCGCCTTTACCGACTGAGCTAAGGGAGGACCCACCGTAGTCCAGTAATTATATTAAGGTACGTGCCGGTAATCCAGTGAACACTGCAGACAAATACAACAATTGAAACAGGAAAATCCGTTGAATGTTAATTGATTTGAATATTTGAGTGTCTCTTTTATTCCGTGAAGCCCCTCCGTTTGCCCAGTAGTGCGCCGACCCTGTGACTAGCTCAGAGTCTCGCGCTGCTGAGTATTCTCGAGTAAATCATCACTAACACGCTCATCATACTCGGCCCAGTCAGACCTGCATATCTTCCTGGTTCCGAGTAGGCACCACCCAGAGTTGTCACTTAGATCAATTTCCAATTTCCAAGAATCGTTTGGCAGAGGCAGGAGCAATACTCCGTGATGATGCTATGTTTGCCGATAAGGATTTAGCTCGTCTAGAATATAAAGCCCGAGCATAGAATTCGCATGCATTGTGCAGCTAGCCGCTTTATCAAAAGACAGTTGAGTAAGTGTTTAATTCTTGTGAGCAAAATTTCTATTCCTTCAATTGCTTCTTCGACCAGGCTCCGCTTTTCTTGATGTAGTGCAAATCGGTGCATTACCTCTGTATTAGCAGGTAATTGCTTCTCAAGCAGTTTTTGTTGCTCGACGAGGGCATTGAATTCTATCTTCGAGTGCAAAAAATGTTGACAGGAGTAGCAGGACGGTAGTACGTATGAGTTCACGTACACCACCTTCCTGTCCTTCCTCCATAGTGAGCCCCACTGGATAGTCACGCCAATGCATGCCACATGCTATTTCCGCTGGCACCCTACACACGACCACATAACTGAATCTACAGAGGTGTCGATAGCACAAATTTCACAGTCAATGATATTTACGAAAAAAAAAACAAACAAAGCTGAAGCAGACAAAATCAAATTAACAAATCGCGCGCGGCAAATTTATAGTATATAGAGCTAATTAAAAAGCATCCGTACTGATCGACGACAATTGATTAATTGATTGCTTTGAATAGTGACGAGAGCATTCCCGTAACAGTTTCTGCAGAAGTAAAAATTGAGTACATACTTCACCTACAACTTCCTCGGTTTCATCGAAGGAAACACCTTCCACGGGAGAATCCGTAGGATTATTGATTAATTCAGAAAAAAAATACAAGCTCTTGCACAGTTTTTAGGAATATCTATCGAAGGAAAGTTATCACGATTAGATGCTTCTATAGAATGTATACTATGCTATAGTAGCAATCTAACTATACTAGTAGCAATTATCGCTTCTCTACAGCAACTGAAATATTTTCACA
Source organism: Aedes koreicus (assembly GCA_024533555.2). Classification (NCBI taxonomy): domain Eukaryota; kingdom Metazoa; phylum Arthropoda; class Insecta; order Diptera; family Culicidae; genus Aedes; species Aedes koreicus. The sequence goes on from JAHHFK020004243.1 coordinate 68,230, forward strand.
ATTTTTTAAAACGATAAGAACATGCTTTCCAAATGAAGTTTCTGAAGTGTCGGAGGATTTCGATATTAAATTTGAAATCACCTTTTTCAAAAGCCGACACAACTGAGAAAAAAGTTGAAGTTCTTAGATTTTTGCCAAGAAACTGGTCATATGTAAAAATAAAATCTTACTTTGAAGATGCTACTCAACATATGGTTACGGAGTCAAAAAAGTACGATTTGGGAATTCAACCTTTGTCAAAAACTAGGCGACCGTCACCTAGTTGAAATGTTCAAGACAAGGTTAATAGTTTTTATCTCAGAGACATCAGTCAGCCACATTTTAAAAGCACCTTTTGCTTGCACCGTTAGATACATTATATAGACAATATTTAGAAATACGCAAAAATAAAATAAACTAATGATTCATCAGCACTAAATGTTTAATTTGTGTTTGCATGATACAGGAATATATGAAATTCTTGTTTGATGCTCTGGATAAATTTAAATGCGGATACAAGTCACAAAACTTTTCTGATTAAAAGTTTAATGTGAAGATAGTACAGAGGCTTGTTTTAAAAGATCTGCCAAAACAGTTTTTTTTTAAAGATCTTGACCATAGTTTTTCGAGCATTACTCAAAAACAAAAAAACAGCCCATCGCCAAAATTTCACCAATGAAAGTTTATGAATAATGAACCAGAAAATATTGAAAAAATTTCAATAACTGATAAAAAAAACAATTTCCGGGTTATGCAAGCAATTTTCTAGGAAATCCCGAACTCTTGCGAAAATGTAATTATACACAGTTAGATTTTTTTACAGAAATCCGTAAAATTTTACCGAAATCTCAACAGCTGTTCGTTTGGTTATCCGATTTATAGGATTTCGGTGTAATTTTACAGTTATCTGTAAAAGTTTTACCGAAATTTGTTAAATTTTACCGAAATCCGTTAAATAGGATTACCGAACGTTCATCTGTTGATATTCGGTAAAATTTTACAGATTTCTGTACAAAAATCATGGTGTGTACACACTTAGATTTTTTTTACAGAATTCTGTAAAAACATTCACCGATCTGTAAAATGAAAATTAAAGAAGTTTCGGTTAAAGGCTAAATTTAGTTTTGTTGACACATTGTAAAACTACCAAAAAACTGTAAATGGGAAAAAATACCAGAAATTTGTAAAAAAAAGGTACCGAAAAATCTGTACCTGAAGTCAAATTACCAATAATCGGTGAATTTTCACCGAACTTCTGAAAACTCCTTGAGCAGCCATCTTGTCAAACCAGAAGCAAAATAGTTCGGAAGTTGTTGAAGCGCAGGAGGGAAAGTGGAAAAAGGGTGCTACAATGGACAGTTTCCTAAATAAAGTGAATGAACACGACGAAAGGATTGTGGGAAGGTACAATGCTCAACTCTTATATGTACATTCTTTGTGCCTTCGCCAACCTTGTTATATGCACCTTCCGTGCGCATGCACCTTGTTTCTGGTGTGTGCTCTATCAAAGAGAAAAGCTCACATGTAAAAGTTCGCTACGACGTGCAAGACGTGTATTCTATTCGCCTAAATAAAGTTACTGTGAAATCGTTGTTCTCGCGTGTTATTTCCTCCACTATTTCCGAAGATCCTTCGTCGGTATTCTGCTGTGTTATATCGTACTCCGCCGACAGGTTATGGGCCCAGCAAGTGACCTTAGAAGAAAATCGGATAGTTGAAAGATTCGGCCTGGAAGTGGCGGATAGTGTTTTTTGCGTTTCCGCTGCTGCATCGGCAGGGCAAGCGTCGTTTTGAAAGCGACGGAGAAAAGTGTGCGTGTATTGATGAGAACACGATCAGCAAGGCTGCTGATGAGAAAAGTGAAAAAGGTATAGTTTTCCAGTAAGAAGTAGGGGAACTGTTTTTTGTTTTGTTTACCTCGAAAGTGGTGCGTTCGTGAAAATGAGTGAGGCGAGATTTTCGATCGCCAAGTTGAACGGTAGCAACTGGCAAACGTGGAAAGTGCGGGTCGAGATGCTTTTATCCCGAGACGACTTGTGGAGCATTGTCGAAAATTCACTTCCCGAAGAGGCAAATCGCACCGAAGAGTGGAAGAAGAACGACAGGGAGGCTAAAGCGACGGTCATTTTGCTGCTGGAAGACAGCCAATTGTCGCTTATGAAGAATTGTGTTTAACGCTTTGAAGAGCTATCATCAAAAGACGACTCGCTCCGTTCGTGTGTCGCTTTTGAAAAAGTTATGTGCGTCAAATCTCGTCGAAAACGGAAATATTGAAAATCATTTCGCGAGTTTGATGATTTGTTCGATCGCCTTGATGCCGCAGGTACAACCTTGGACAAGGATACCAAAATTTGTATGTTGCTCCGGAGCCTCCGGCATCGTACGATGGTTTAGTGACCGCTCTAGACAGTCGTTCAGACGATGGCATTTCACTCGATGTCGTCAAGTCAAAGCTCGTTGATGAGTACAATCGGCAGCTCGAGAGAAAAGGTAGTGGATCTGTTAAGATCGAAAAGGCGATGCGTTCCGCGGAAAGCAAGTCGGCCGGTGATTCTCGCACTTGTTATTTCTGCAAAAAGGCCGGTCACATCAAACGGAACTGCCGGAAGTTTTTGGCCACTCAGAAGAAAGAAGAAGATTCGGCCAGTGCAAGTGGTGGTGGATCCGAAAAAGCCAAAGCTGCCCAGATTGAATCGCGAAGTGTTGCTTTCGTCGTCGGTGATGGAAAATCGTGCAGTTGGGTTATTGATAGTGGTGCGAGCGCGCATATGACCAACAATCGTTCGTTTTTCAATACGTTGGAGGAGTTTTCGGGTGGATATATAACGATGGCAGATGGCAAGAAGACCCAAATCCTGGGAGAAGGTAGTGGCATTGTGATTGGTGTTGACAGTTCAAGCGAAGACATGAAAATCGAAGTGAATGAGGTGAAATTTGTGCCGGGACTTTCCACAAGCCTCATTTTGGTTAGCAAATTGGCACAAAAGAACTTTAGTGTTGTGTTTGACAATGACGGATGTGAAATTGTAAATGCTAGCGGTGCTGTTGTAGTCACTGGGTTTCGGCATGGTGGTTTGTATTACTTGCGAGTAGCAGAAGCGTCGTTGGCTGCTTCAAAAAAATCGGCTTAGAGTGGACTGTCAGCACCAGTGGCATAGGAGGCTCGGTCACCGTGATTGGGTCGCTGCTGAACGACTTCTGAAGGAAGACTTGGCTACAGGAATCAAGGTGAGTGATTGCGGTATGCGAGTAGTATGTGAATGTTGTTTCCAGAATAAGTCGGCATGGTTGCCATTCAATCCAGTAGTCGAACGAAAGGCGACTCGTTTTCTGGACATCGTCCATACGGACCTTTGTAGACCGATGGACAACATAACACCACGTGAGAATCGATACGCGATGGCAATAACCGACGATTTCAGTCGGTTTACGGTAACTTACCTGCTGAAGTACAAGTCCGAAGCTGCTGGAGTCACTAAAGAGTATGTAAAGTGGGTTGAGAACCTCTTCGGTCGGAAACCGGCGATTATACGATCCCATGGAGGGGGAGAGTTCATTAACAAAGAGCTTCGCAGTTTCTATAAGCAGCAAGGAATTCAGTCTCAATACTCTGCCCCCTACTCACCGCTACAGAACGGCGTTGCCGAGCGCAAAAATAGGTCACTGACGGAAATGGCAACGTGTTTGTTGGTCGACGCTGGAATGGAAAAACGTTTCTGGGGTGAGGCAATGCTAACCGCCACATACATTCAGAACAGGTTGCCATCAAGGTCGATTCAGAAAACCCCTCACGAACTCTGGTGGGAAGAAAGCCGGATTTAAGCCACATCCGTGTGTTTAGTAGCCAAGCGTTTGTCCACATGCCGGATACCAAGAGGAAGAAGCTGGATAGCAAAGCCCGAAAGTTGACTTTTGTGGGCTATGCGATGGAACAGAAGGCTTATCGTTTCGGGGATCTCGAGACGGATCAGATCACGGTGAGCCGAGATGCTCGCTTCATCGAGATGATGAATGGGTCGGCGTCAGCCGAAATGTCAGCCGGAATGAAGAAGAAAAATGAACGTATGGAAGAGAAAGAAGAAGAGATAGAACTGATTCCCTTCAAAGAAGAGAAGGACTTACTTCGAAACTGAAGCAGAAGATGAGGCTGCAGAGCCTGAAGCAAGTTCCAGTCCGAGAGTCCGTCGTTCGGTTAGACCGAACATTGAAGAGAAGCCCCGTCATATGGAGGAATATGACCTGGAATATGTCGTAGGTTTTGCAGCGTGTGCTGTGGAAGGTCCAGCCGACCACAAAGAAGCTTTGAAAGACCGTGTTTGGCGTGACGCTATGCTAGAAGAGCTGGAATCTCATCGGAAGAACGAAACGTGGAAGTTGGTCCCATTGCCAGAAGGGAAGAAGCCTATTGGTTCAAAATGGGTTTACAAGGAGAAGAGAAATGAAGAGAACCGTATCATAAAACATAAGGCGAGGCGGGCTGCCAAGGCTACGCCTAGCGCTCCGGAGTTGACGTTGGAGATGTGTACGCGCCCGTTACCTGCCAAGCAATGTTTTTCTTTCGATAGCGGCGAAGAGTAATATGCTCGTCCGCCACATGGACGTGAAGACGGCCTACCTCTACGGTTCACTCGAGGAGGAGGTATTCATGCGTCAGCCACCTGGTTTCATCGTTCCTGGGAAGGAGAATTTCATATGCTGTCTCCAGCGCAGCATTTATGGGCTGCGGCAGTCTGCTCGATGCTGGAATCGACGATTGGATGAAGTGTTAGTGAAAAATGGGTTCAAAGCTGCTTTAGCAGATCCGTGCCTGTATGTGAAAGACATCGGAAGTGCCAAAGTGATTTTGATTGTTTATGTGGACAATTTGTTGATCGGGTCAACGGACAAGTCGCTGATCGAGAAGATTTGTGACAAGTTGAAAACGGATTTTGAACTGACATGTTTGGGAGAAGTGCGACATTTTCTGGGCGTTGAAGTCAAGCGTGAAGGTCATGTGTTCAAGTTAGGATTGCGTAATTATATTGACAAGTTGCTAAAAGTTTTTGGTATGGAACAATGTAAGACAGCCAAGTCGCCCATGGACCCCGGATATTTAAAGATGGTGGACGGTGGTGAACCGTTCGATGATCCGACTGGCTACCGTAGCTTGGTCGGGGGACTGCTGTATTTGGCCATCGTTGCCCGGCCGGATATAGCAGCAATTGCAGCAATTCTAGGGAGAAGATTCAGTGCTCCTAGGGACTGTGATTGGACCGCGGCATGTACTTCGCTATCTGAAGTTTACGAGGTGTTACCAGTTACAACTTGGATGAGAGCAGCAACAGCAATGTCTATCAGGTTACTCGGATGCGGATTGGGCCGGTGACGTTGAGAGTCGCCGCTCAACATCCGGTATTTTATTCAAGATTAGTGGAGGTTGCGTTACGTGGGCTAGTCGATTACAGCCATGCGTGAGCTTGCCATCGATAGAGGCTGAGTACGTGGCGCTCAGTGAGGCGTGCCAGGAGGCTTTTTGGCTCAGACAGCTACTACTTGATTTGGGGGAACCACAGAACCAACCAACGATGATTATGAAAGACAACCAAGGGTGTTTGGCTTCTGTTCATTCGGAACGTGTAGGTAGGAGATCCAAACACATTGATACGAAGGAACGTTTTTTAAAGGAGCTTTGTGATCGTGGAGAAGTTCGGCTGTAGTATTGTCCGACAGATAAAATGCAAGCCGACATATTAACTAAACCATTGGGTCCCGTGAAGCACCGGGAATTCTGTAAGCTGCTTGGACTCTGCGAGGACCTATCAAGTGAAGAGAGTTCACATTGAGGGGGAGTGTGGGAAGGTACAATGCTCACGTGTTATATGTACATTCTTTGTGCCTTCGCCAACCTTGTTATATGCACCTTCCGTGCGCATGCACCTTGTTTCTGGTGTGTGCTCTATCAAAGAGAAAAGCTCACATGTAAAAGTTCGCTACGACGTGCAAGACGTGTATTCTATTCGCCTAAATAAAGTTAATGTGAAATTTTTGTTCTCGCGTGTTATTTCCTCCACTATTTCCGAAGATCTTTCGCCGGTATTCTGCTGTGTTATATCGTACTCCGCCAACAAGGATCGTCTGTATCTTCCATAAGTAAAGTAAATCACTTTATAATCATGAATTTTTGTTGCAGCCTGAAATAATCTGCCACACGCCCGTTTCATTTTACTCATTTTTTGATTACAATTGTATACTATCTCTTTTTCTCTCACGGAAATGTTACTTAATTTTCGTTAAAAAGTGGATCTACTCAATTTATGAGTAGATCCACTTTTTACGAAAATTGAGTAACATTTCCGTGAGAGAAAAAGAGATAGTATACAATTGTACTCAAAAATTGAGCAGAATGAAACGGGAGTGTACATTATTCGTTCACACACACTCAATTTATCTCGGCAAAATGTCTAACAGCCGATCAACTCGGCAGGTACCCGAATAGGAATGGTGATGAAAAAAATATTAGCAGACATCTTCCAAATAGTAAATTTGAATGTGGGTTGTCGTATTCTATATCTATTCAGAGTTCAAAGTTACGCCCTAGATCATAAAAATACAACATATTTAAACTTCACATTAAAAACAAACGTATTGATGATGTTAAATTTAACATCAGAACACGTCCTATAAAACTAGAATCTAAAATTACATGAAAATCAAACGATATGTGTGTGTGAAATGTTGTGTACCTAAGACACCTAAACATATCTGATGACATTAGAATTGGCCGTTACCTTAGAAATAATCTTTATTTTACTGCAAAAGAGTGCAGGTCTATAGCATAAGAAAACTTCTAACAACATAAGAATGAAACGTTACAATAAAACGATAGAACCAAAGGTCTTTGTGAAGTAAATGTTGCATGCATAATCAGCCAGAATACATCCTGTGTCATAACAATCACACGCTGCGTTTAAGTCCATGTCCTTTCAGATTATTTGGTTTTAATTTTTTCCATCTACAACTGAAAACATCCAGAAACGATACACGGTCACGTTTTTCTACAACGGAATGCATCATACATCATCTCTTTTATTGGAAAAAATCGAAAATTGAAAACATATGTAAGATGTTAATTCATAACCTTTAATACATCTGAAAACATCAAAAATCCTTTGACTATGCTGTTTTATTCAAATACATTTGAAAACATCAATAAGCTTTGATACCTGAAACATCAGAAAAACATTTTGTTTGAATGTCAAAAGTAAAACAATCATGACATCAAAGGGACATTGGAATAGAAAAAAATGTTTGAAAATGTCTGATGTTACCTTGCCTAGATACAGCGAAATCGTTCTGATCTCTAATGTTCAACGTAAGATGTACATTTGAGTTCCTTGTTGATGTAGAAATTGAAATCAGACATCAGCCTGATATCCCTGTTTGTTGTTTATGTTTGTTAATTAGCTGAGTATCGGTAAAATTTTAATTTGTTAGCCGAATATCAGTAAATTGAAATGCCGAAAATAATCGGCTGTTGGATTCTCGGTGAAAAAAACTGAATGTGCAGTGCGGAATTTGAAGATTCAATGATTGTGCTGTTGTGTGGAACAATATCCTAGTTTCTATTCAAAAGGATATTAAATATTCTTTTGACGTATTCGAGCAGTCGTTCTGAGTTTTCAACACTGCTGCTACCCTCAGCGACAAGCAATTTTATTTTGTTTAGCACGAATGGCACCAAATTCATTTTGATTGATGGTTTTTAATAGAATTTGTTATTGAGGTATATGCGCAAAAGTACAAAAAAATTCCGAAAAATATCTAGAAACGTACACACTTAGATTTTTTACAGAAATCTGTAAAAGTTTACCGAATTCTCAACAGCTGAACGTTCAGCTGTTGAGAATTCGGTATACTATTACAGATTTCTGTAAAAAAATCTAAGTGTGTGCGAAACAATAATAATATGTTGTTCGGCAGGCTGACAGTATGAAATGTGCGCTCATAAAAATATTTTGTTAAAACAATAAATTAACCATTTAGTCAGTTAAAAATAAATTTATTTGTTATAAATCGAATATTATTTAAATTAATGTAGAACACAGGGGTGATTACTTTAAATATTTTTATTTGGTTTGATTTGAATAAAATTTGGAATTGATTTGGTTCGTTTTTGTGAATTGGAACAAATAGAAACCTTGTATTGAATAGCAACAAAATATTTCGTTGATTCAAAGCAGAGTGATTCCTTTACGTGTAGGATAATACTAGGACTGTTTACTTCAAATGAATCTCGGATTATTCGTTGCAAATTAAGACATACTTATGCATAAGACATAAGACATGCAATACATAGACATCCACTTTGCGGCATTCTATTATCCTTTCGTTCGGGTCAGGAATCGGAAATCAGCGAGCGACAAGTTCGGCTTCTGCGCTCATTTCGTTAGACTTCAATGGGTGCGGTTTCGCCAAACGCTGGACCAATTGAAAAGGTAAATAATACAATAATATTAAAAATAAAGAAGACAACATCTGACAACTGAGCAAATAACAGTTGATCGATTTCCAAGTCGTGAAGGTGAACGAACCCTATCTGGGTAGTTTCCTATTGGTTGTTGGTAAAACCAGGGGCTGAATAGTCAAGAAGAAAATGGATATAGTTTTTGACTCTATAAGTACCAGTATCCGAAGCTCGTTCCCAAACTTAATGAATCACCCCTAAATACATAGTTCAAAACGAAATATTCAGTCAAAATAACACAACGAATCAAAACAAAAACAAAAAAAGCTAGTACCAAAAAGGGCAAAAATGTATTACAAAGTGCAAGGTGTACTTGGGACCAATGAGGTTCTAAAGCAGTGGACCATTTTTAAATCACTAGTTTCCTATTGATTGTTGGTTTATTTGTCCGTGTAACCAATCATCGATCGTGAGTCTTGAGTCTCACTGTGATTCTCGATACCTTGATACGTCTTGTTGGAATTTGACTTACCATAACAAAACTTCACTATACACTTCTATCCACAATCAATATTAAACTTACGATTTGAAATTGGTTCACTGTTGTAGAACCCCTTGGTCCGAAGTACACTTAGCATCCAGCACCTCGTGATTCCTCCAGCTTGGGATGAAGCTTGCGATGAGCTGATACGAGATGTAAGACGGTAAATAAATAGATAGATCCGTCAAAGTGAAAACATGACCAATCAGCAAAACAATATTTTGAAGAAAACAATAAACAAATAGTATACACGAGAGAGAATTGAATTGAGTTTAGTAGTTTGAGGAAATTGAGATTTACAATTAAACCAACAATCAATATCCATATAAAAGTATGAAAATGGATAGTCAAGAAGAAAATGGATATAGTTTTTCGCTCACGAAGTACCAGCACATCGGTCCCAATCTTAATGATTCGCCCCCAATAACGTAACTCACACTCACACACCTCAAATATTCTATCAAAATAACACAGTGAATCAAAACAAAACAAAGCTTCTAGTAACAAAAAGCGCAAGAATGTACGCATGGTGAGCTTTGGACTAAAGGGTTCTACAACAGTGAACCAATTTCAAATAGCTAGTTTCATATTGATTGACTAGGCTGACACATAATGGAATGTCCATTATTTATGCAACGCAGTAAAGGGGGAGGAGGGTTTTGTGAAATCGTGACAATCCATACAAAAAAAAAATTTGAAGGTCCATAAAAACACGGGAAAAGGGGGGGGTGGGGGGGTAAAAAAAAACCTTTTTTTGTGTGATATTTTTTTGTTTTGTTTTTTTCTCTCAGATGTAATCACCATGTGAAGAGGATAGTGGGGAGGGGGTGTCTCTTTCACTGAAAAAATATTTCACTTAGCTATTACTGGAAGCACCTGTAGATATTTTCCAATACTAAAAGAAGTGATTTTTACATGAATATCACATAGCAAATGAACTTGACTAATCATTTACATTTCACTAGACACATAAGATTCACTTGATTTTGCGAAGCATTTTCCACTTCCTGAATCACATGATAGTTAAGTGAATTTCTGGTGGATGTTTTCCACTAGTGATTTTTTATTTGTGTGTAACGGGCGATAAGCTACGTTTTGCTACGTTAATTTATGCACTTATTTTATTGTGAATGCATGGAATTAATGACGAATCAACGTCGAAAATTTTCATTTATACGAAAGTTAGTGTTAAAATCTACAAATCTGGAAGTGTTTTGCAGTACCCTTATTAAATGATATCGGTAATGTTTACAAGCAGCTCAATAGTAATGTGCATTAAGATAGGATAAGTAATGGTCAATAAATGCTTTTAATGTAGAAATTCCTTACCTTGTATGCATCTGAAAAGGTGGGCAAACTTCGTAACGTTAGTAACGCCTGCCAATGTAATCTAAATGGGGCTGTTACTTTTCCTTGCGGAATAATATCAGCGGCTGGATAGTCTTGAAGAAAATGAATATATTTTTTGGCTCAGGAAGTATTAGCACACCGGTCCCAAGCTTAACGATTCGCCTCTAATAACCTGACTCACGCCAACACATCCTCAAATATTCTGTCAAAATAAAATAGCAAATGAAAACAAAAACAAAGATACTAGTACCGATAGATACCGAAAAGCGCAAGAGTGTATTGCAAGGTTCAGACTGCAAGGTATACTTCTGACCTAGGGGTTCTACAACAGTGAACCAACTTCAAATCGCTAGTTACATATTGATTGTTGATAGTATTCCGTTTGATTATTCTGCAAGAAAAACTTACATTTCACCCATACTGGAGCAGTTGCCAAAATTATTTCGGTAGATATGACAAAAATGCTGCATTCTAGGCTTTTAACATGCCAAAGAATGCCATGCCTTATTGTCGTCGCGAAGACCAAAGGCTCGACAATGGCTGCGGAGCTATGTCCAGCAAGATTGAAGATTATCGTAGATTGACTTTTCCCGACGCACGATCCGACGCTCGGAAAACTTCTTGAGAGGATGCAATTGGTTTCCGGAAAGGGAGGTCTACGGTGGATGCCATTCGGACAGTGCTCGAGACAGCCGTAAGGGCATCCAAACAGAAGCGGAGAGGCGATCGATACTGCGCTGTAGTAACGATTGACGTTAAGAACGACTAATAGCGCCAATAGGCTATTACCAAGTCGCTGCCAGAATTAGGGTCCCTGATTACCTGTGCAGAATTCTGAAGAGTTATTTTCAGAACCGGGTGCTGATCTACGAGACCTCCGTGGGGCGGAAATCGGTGAATATTACGGCGGGAGTTCCACAAGGTTCCATCCTTGGCCAAGACTTTGAACGGGGTGTACAACAGGGTGCTGACGCTGAAGCTGCCCAAAGGCGTAGAGACCGTTGGTTTTGCGGATGACATCGTATTATCAGTGAAAGGCGAACCGAAGCAATCGGCATAATAATTGATAACTGGATGCAGGGCTCAAAGTTGCCCACCACAAAACGGAGGTGCTGATGGTCAGCAATTGCAAAGCGGTACAGCGAGCAGAAATTGTCATCGGAGGGCTTGCGATAGCCTCGAAGCGCGTGATGAAGTATCTGGGTGTGATGATCGACGACCGACTAAATTTCAACAGCCACGTAGATTATGCCTGTGAAAAGGTGCCGAAGGCCATCAATGCGGTAGTTAGAATCATGCCGAATAGCTATGGACCTAGCAATAGTAAGTGGCGGCTAGTGTATCATCATCGATACTGAGACATGGATGTCCAGCCTGGGTTGCAGCGCTGGAAACCAAGCGAAACCGGGCGAAGTTAAACAGTAGGTTCAGGCTCATGGCCATGTGAGTCGTGAGTGCGTACAGAACTATTTCATTGGAGGCAGTATGCGTTATTTGCCGGGATGATCCCGATTGACATCACTCACGCGGTGGACAGTGAATGCAATCAGCGGAAAAATGTCAGAGGAGTTGGAAAGCTGGTGAGAGCGGAGTCGATGGCCAAATGGCAACGAGATTGGGAATCTGCTCATACCGGATTTGTCGATCTGGATGACGAGAAAGCACGGAGAGGTAAACTTCTACCTAACGCAGTTTCTGTCTGGCCATGGTTGCTTCAGGCAATACTTGCATCGATTCGGACACGCAGCGTCACCCTTCTGTCCGGAGTGCGCAGACGTCCAAGAGACACCGAAGCACGTAGTCTTTGACTACCCACGATTTGGACCATTGTGAAGTGAGATGCTTGCCATCGTCGTGGCAGATAGCAGCCCAGTTAACGTCAATCTGATTTATTACTATTACTATTATTATTATTATTATTATTATTATTATTCTTATTATTATTATTATTATTATTATTATTATCCTATTACATTTAACTTCTCAGCATGTAGCTGGAAACTTTCACCTACCACCGGGCGTCTAGGGGCCAAAGGGGGTTAGGCTCGGTGGATAAATTCGTCAGTTTTGTAAACTTACATCCTAATTTTGGTTGCTTCGGTTGGATTAGTTATGGTGATTCAGGAACCGCCGGACAATACTACAGGTTTCAAGAATCACTGCTTTCTGAATTCCGGTCGCCAAGATTATTACCGAAACTATACGGACCTCCTCCAAATGCCACATCTGCCTCAACTCCTCCGCCAAATCGTGGTATTTCGTAATCTTGGTAGAGAACGTTGAATGGACGTTGCGATCCAGTGGTACAGCGACATCGATGAGAGTGACAATCTTCTTCCTTTTGTTGTAGATCAGTATGTCAGGGCGATTGGCAAGGATGAGGGCATCCTAGAATCTCGCGATCCCAGTTCTGCTTTAGGCAACTATTTTCCAGAACCGGGTCTGGCAGGTACTTGTAGTAGGGTACGTACTGGTTCACCAAATTGTGCTTCAGTGCAAGTTGTTGGTGCAAAATCTTGGCGACATTGTTGTGACGACCGAGGTACGCTACTTCTGCCATTGCTTGGCAGCCAGCAACAACATGTTCGATCGTCTCTCCTACTGCGTTGCACTTTCTACAACGGCCTTCTACTTCTTCGTGTAATATGTACCTGCGATTGTTCTTCGTCGCAATGACCCGGTTTTGGATGGCTACCATGAAGCTTAGTTGAGAAGGGGGTTGGTTTGTTGAGGGGAGGGGGGGGGGGTTTTGGGGGGTGTTTGGGGGGGGGGGGGGGGGGTAGGGGGGGGGGGGGGGGGGTGGGGGGGGTGGGAAACACATAGCACTTGAATATCGGTAACGCCTCTTCATCCTTCAGTAAGTGGTAGGGTGACTCTCTTGACGGCCGATTTTGGGTGATGCATGCGATGCTTAGTGAAAGCCACTCTTACTGCTTGTTCTATCGCCTCTAAGTCAGTTTTGGTCCACTTTATCACTCCAAAGGTCAACAGGGGCACGGCAAACGTGTTAATCTCCTTTAACTTGTTGCGGCCGACAGGTACGACCTCAGAACACGGTTTTCTCGTACAGGAACTTTTCCTGCAACTTCTTCTTGATCGTTGTATGGCGAATCCCGTTCAATTGCAGGAATCCAAGGTACTTGTAGGTCTCGCCTTCAACCATATTCCGAATCTCCTCCTGTTCGTTGATGCGAAAAATACCGGTATGTGACACTTTACCCCGAAGAAGATTGACTGTTCGACATTTATCGATTCCAAACTCCATCCGAATATCGTTACTGAACACCGTTACAAGCTGCAAGAGTCGGTGCTTTTCAACTGTTTCCGCAAACAGCTTTAAGTCGTCCATGTAGAAGGTGTGTGTAACATTGGTAGCTTTTCCTCCACTTTTCAAATGGTAGCCATGTTGCATTGATTGAGTGTTCTGCTGAGGGGGTTCATCGCAAGGCAAAACCGCAGCGGGTTAAAAGTATCGCCTTCAAAAATTCGAAAACACCGTTGCTCTGTCAGTAATGTGAAGACGTGTACTCCAAATGCCCATTGCATGCTGTAATAGCCAGTTGATTCCACCATCTACCTTGTACAACTGCAGTGCCTTGATGAGGTACGAGTAAGGAACTGAGTCGTACGCCTTCTTGTAGTCGATGTAAGCCATGCTCAGGTTTCTCCTTTTCTGGCTAGCTTGACCTACAATAACTGCATCGATGATGACCTCATTCGACGATATGGTTATATCAGCAGCAACTATATTTAACCTCTCCTTGGTTACAGGTGTATTCCCAAACTGCTGAAAACAGTCGTATGTTTTCCCAGTTCTCAAGAAAGGTAGTAAGCGAAACGTATCGAACTATCGAGGTATAGCTGCATTAAGCGCTACTTCTAAGCTGTTTGAGGTGATTGTTCTCCAGAAGCTTGTTCGGTGCTACACACATTACAGAGGACCAGCACGGATTTTTGCCAAAACGCTCGACAACAACCAACTTGACTTGCTTCACATTGTTTGTGATACGCCAGATAGAGAATGGTCAACAGGTAGACGCTATCTACACTGAATTATCAGCTGCGTTCGATAAAATGAATCATAAAATTGCTGTAGCTAAATTTGACAAACTAGGTATGAATAAAAATTTGGTTATCTGGCTCCATTCATACTTGACCGGTCGAAGTATGTCCGTCAAAATCGGTGACTACGTTTCGTCATCCTTTCTGGTTTGCTCCGGCGTTCCCCAAGGCAGTCACTTGGGGCCGTTTTTATTCTTGCTCTATATGAACGATGTCAATTTCATCCTAGACTGCTTAAAACTTTCATAAACCTCATGACGCGCTATTCCTGCAACAACAACTGGAAGTTTTTGCTGAATGGTGTCATATCAACCGAATGTCACTGAACGCGTCCAAATGCTCAGTTATATCCTTTGGCCGGAAACACTCACTTTTCCACTTCAACTATGCATTGGGCGGTACACAACTACACCGCGCATCGACAGTAAAGGACTTGGGGATTCTGATTGATACCAAACTGAATTTCAAGGATCACGTCGCGTACGTAGTGGCTCAAGCGTCATCGCAGCTTGGATTCTTATTCCGCTTTGCCAAAAAGTTCAAAGATGTTTATTGTTTGAAAGCTTTGTACAGCTCAGTTGTGCGTCCTATCCTGGAATATTCTAGTGTTAAATGGTCACCTTATTACCAGAATGAAATCCAACGCATCGAGGCCATTCAGCGAAAATTTATCCGTTTCGCTCTACGTCATCTCAGGTGGAGAGATCCACTCAACTTGCCGAGTTATGTAAGCCACTGTATGCTGATAAATCTGGAATCACAGGCGAGGCGCAACGTGGCAAAAGCATGCTTTATTGGAGACCTCCTGCAAGGAAACGTTGACAGTTCTTCGCTGCTGAGCCTCTTGAACATCAACATACGTCGTCACAATCTTCGTTCACATTCGTTCCTCAACATTTCGCCTGCAAGGACTAACTATGGCTTACATGAACCAATGCGCAACATGTCTCGTGTCTTCAATAGGTGCTTCAGTGTATTTAATTTCAACTTGTCCCGAGAAACAAATAAGTGTAGTTTTACACGTGTTTTATGTTAAATTATGTTTGTTAGATACCATATTTGTACTTTTTTGTGATTTTAGTTGTAATGTAATTTGTCATTGGGGTAAACATTTTACCTGTTGACTAATAATAAATAATAATAATAATAATTGTCGTCAATCATAAGTAGACCGTTTGTTACATTTTGTTCTTAATCCTAGTTATAATCGAGGTTATAGAATACATAACATTAGAATAAGCAGCGCCTGGTTTACATTATTCATATGGTGTGTTCTTCTTTAGCGTATAACATTGAAGTATTGCTTCAATTTGGATTTTGTAATTGTAAAGTCAATTGTATCGCTATGTAAATTGTAGGTTGCTATCATCTGATTGAGAGGTCCAAATTTAGCGTAGTTTGTGTAATAATAATTTGTAATAAAAATATTTCGGTTACGCAGTTGCCGGAAGGGTATATAGAAATTTAATTTTGATAAAAGCTCTGCTAAATCAATGCAATGCGAAACAATGCCATTACCTTTGCAAACTCGACGTTTTTATAGCGTTTGCATGCTGATAAGCTTACAGCGAGCTTCATAGGGTGGAAGAGGGAATCTTTCCCAACCTAATTTACGTAATGCAAACAATAAAAACTGTTTCTGTGCAGATTCTATTCGCTCTTCATGGATGACTGAAAAAGGTGACTAGATTACACTACAATGTTCCAGTATTGACCTCACATAGGCAATGTATAATGTTTTAATTGTGTAAGGATCGTAAAAACTATGAAAAAAGCGTTTTATAAATACCAGCATGTTATTGGCTCTGTTAATTATTGTATTATAATGGTCAATGAATGTTAGCTTAGAATCCAGCATAACTCCTAAATCACGCATTCTTATGCACTTTCTACAGACTGATTTCCTAGAGTGATCATATAGACAATATGTATTTCTCCCTGAAATATCTTGTAATCTTCTTTGTTTCTTATTTCTAGAAAGAGCTTTATATCGTCGGCATATATTAAAACTTTTACATTTTTAAGAATGAATGAAATATCGTTTACGAAAAGAATAAACAAAAGAGGGCCTAGATGGGATCCTTGGGGGACACCTGAGGAGACTTGAATAGGATTTGATTTCTTTCCTTTAAATCTAACTATTTGTTGTCGATTAGCTAGGTAACATTTGAGCCATTTGAGCAGACCTGGCTCAATTCTCAGTTTTTGTAATTTGAATAGTAGCATGGGAATGTCAATCCGATCAAATGCCTTACTAAAATCTGTAGAGAGCTTCTACGTGGTTTCCGTTATCCATTGAAATCAACGTGTAGTTAATGAATTCTAGAAAATTTGTATTAGTTGAACGTCCTTTGTAGAACCCATGTTGATTGTTAGTAATCCTGTTTTAACGTAGGACTACGTTTCTCTTTTCTATACCGGGTGTCATTTCAAAATTTTGAAAAATGAGAGTGTTACGCAAATGTGAAAGGTTTTTGAACGCTAATAACTCTTGTTTGACTGAACAGAATGACTTCATTTATACACCGTTTGATCAGGAAAACTTACAAATGTTTTTGATTAAATTTTCAATTAGGTGCTATTAGTATAAGTGGTTCAACTTTTTACATAAAAATTACCTACTTTTGCTCCCATACAAGTCTGCATATATCCGGTTGAAAATATGGGTTTCGCTTTCCGGGTGCTCAAAAAACGGGTGACAAATGGTTCAAATTGTCTTCTTCTTTTTTATTTCATTAGGTCTCATTCCATGTATAGTTCAGCCATAATCTCCCCTCTCAGTTGCAAATTTATTTTGCTTTGTTCTGCTGTCTGGTTTTATAACTGAAGCCCGTCCTCTCTTATGAAATTTGCTTAGTACTGCATTCTCGTGCCTCTCTTCTCTGTAGGCAATGCTATCAACGCCAGTATAAATCACACAATTCGAACCAAAATGATTTCATTGGGATTTTTAAGTTCGATTCCGCGGCACGTACGGTTATGTTTTTCGCTCTCTTCTTACGAAGATTTTTTCTATCTCGTATATTTTCTCGCGTTTACTCGTCTGGCTCGCAAATTATCGCCTGTGCTTGCTCATTTACAGGCCAAAAAGAAGCGCTGCAAAGGTTTGCAAGTTTCCCCGCTCGACCTATTGCCGTGACAAAGGGTCGTAAATATCGATAATCCACGCGGGTGGCATCCGCTTCCGAAACCATACCGGAGCTGGGCACCTCCCAGCGGAAAACGATGTTTGTGACAACTAGATTACTAGAATCATCCCAAGTATCTTGCCGTCCGCCATTAACTGCGACGAGGAGATTAATAAACTACCATGCTGTATTGAGTACAGCACATGATGGTATCCTGCTGGTCAAATAAACTGAAAATATAAATTAGTTTCTAACGCGTATCATAACCACCGTCCTTTTCAGGACGACCACTTAAATTTAACAATAAAAGAGCGTGTTTAAGTGAAATGTTTGTGATTTATCCTAAACAACCATTGGATATGATCAAAAATAGTTCATTTTGGATTGTTTGAGCCATTAAGTCGTGAGTGGTAAATTCAGCAGAGATTTTTCACTAAGCCTGAACTGGTAAACGTAAGCAATGGCTCAGTATGTAGAAAATTTCATAAGAATGGACACACCAACGCGGTCCTACGTTAACCTTGCGGTTATATCCCTAATATAACCCACCTCTATTTTTCATTTTTATTTGATAGAACAGCTTTTCATTTACTATTGCTTCAAAAAGCTTAGAAATGCATGAAATAATGGCAATTCCACGTTAATTGCGTATTTCAGATATTTTGCCGCTTTTAAATATTGGTACTAGATAGGAGCCCTTCCATGATTTGGGAAAAATGCCGGATTCAAGTGACATATTGAAAAGCCAAAACAATAGAGTTCTATTGAAAAGGCAAAACAATAGAGTTCTATTGAAAAGCCAAAACAATAGAGTTTTTTTTAAATACGGGTGCTTCTCTAATATCCAGTACATTCACGCTGTTGACACTAACATCACTAGCAAACTCTGTGAAGAAATCAAAATATTCGCGATCACGATCTTCTTCCGAAAATGAGGTATAGATTTCTTGGAAAAAAGTTGCAAATAAGTTGCCAATTTTTTCTGAGTTATCTCCAACATTTTCATTCAGACGCCTTTTGGATGGAAAATTGTCCGATTTCAGTTCAGTTCGAGTTTGCCTGAAACTTACGGGGCGTTTAGTTCGGCCGTTCGAAAGAGACGCCGTCATACTAATTAATGTTTCGGTTAGAAATTAGGACAATGCGGTGATTGCGAATTTGTACTTCGTCCCAATTCGCGATCTCAGAGCCAATGGTCGCAAAAAAGTGGGTATCTGAGGAAATACCTTAGCTTTGATCGTCCACTTCGATTCGAATTGTGGCAGAGCCAATAGTGATCGGTCTTTTTACGCGTCTTGGTGTGTTGTATTAGGTAACTAAACTACATGGTAATTCCAAACATGTGCTTTAATTAGAGAATTCCTTTTCCTTTAGTTACGGTGATTGTAGCAAAAATAATCGTTAGACGGAAAAACGTTGTTTATGTGTTGTACGGAGATTCGGGGTGAGAAAGCATTTTTTGAGTAATAAATTATATCATTGTGAAACGTGTGCGTTACGGTATACTTTGGCAGGATTCGTGGCTGCAAAAGGCTGTGCCGACACACCGATTCCAGTCAGAGATCGCTCTTGACCCCACTCTGCGACTTCGAAGGATTCCCGGGGCAGACGTGGCTGGAAGAGGGACGCGAGCGACATCTCAACGGTCCCTGGACAGGCGAGCCATCCATCACACCGCGTCATCGAGGAATATTGTTCGGAGGACGCTGAACGTAAGTGCCACGTTCTTGCACAAGCCCACGTTTCCAGTGGAGGGACTCATTCAGCAACCCCGAGTTCGCACCAGCGATCGTTTTGGTACCGAAGTAGTGCATAGCATCTTCGGTACCACCGTCTGGTTCCCCACCCACCCACACGTAAACCCTAGGTAACATATGTAACATAAGTCCTGGGAAAAATTCAAAAGCATGGTACTTGAAATCAAACAATCGGATTTTAAAATGCTCTTCAGGGTATTTTATTCTATTAATAAACTGTTGAAAAATATATTTACAGTACGCTCAATGGACCATTATCTTCGATTTAACGCAGTGTACGGCGAACATGTTGAATCAGGTTCTGGACGGTGTCTATGTCTATTTCTTTCATCTTCCGCTTGATTCGATTAACCAATTGTTGCTCATTGTTAGCTTCCCAGCCATTGTCGTACACCATACGTTTGAGAACACTCCAAAAATTTTCAATTGGACGAGCCTTAGGCACGTTAGGTGGATTGTCCTTTTTCGGTACAAATGGTATGTTTTGCTCAGTTAGCCAATCTCATGTTTTTTTTTCGCGTAATGACAGCTTGCAAGATCCGGCCAAAACATGATTTCGTCGTCAGCGTGATATTTGTTGATGAATTGCTTCAATTTCGGCAAGCATTGGCTGATATACACGTCAGAATTGACAGCTTTGGCCTTGTTTGGGCGTATCAAAGGCGCCGAGATACCCTTCGATGACATGGCTGCCCACACTAACACCTTTGGCTCATATTTCGATTTGCTGGCATATTTAACATTGTCTGGTGTTGTTTTAATGTTAGCAGTATAGAAACCATCGTTGCCACTCAATTCATGGTGCGAAAACGTGAAGTAAGATTCATCATCCAAAATTATGCACTTTCCATTTGCAAAATGATCGCGACGAAGTGCACGGCAGCATTTTGGTATTTTTTCGAGTTGTTGCTGTGTATATTTTGGTGCACGCTGACGTTTCCGATAGATTACGTTATGTTTTCTCAAAATCCGATGGACTGTCATGTTTGAAACCTGAAATTTTCGTGTTAATTTGCGTGTTGATTGGCCAACCTTGTTGTCAGCGCTTGACAGCAGTTTTTTCGTTGTTCTGGCACTCAATTTTGTTGGGCGACCACTTTTCTTTTAATTTTCCAGTTCTTTACCATCACGACAATCTTTCAAAACACGGTATATTGTTGATTTTGATATTGGCTCGTCTTTGAACACGCTCAAAATTTCACTTGTACTAAGCCGTCCAAAAAGGTTGGCGACTTGTGCTCGTAAATCCAGCTTGTCCGACCTTTTTAATGGAAACTACTGCGCAATTTGAGTTTGACAGTTCAGTAAGAACACAGATGAACGTGACAAGTACATTGGTTGACATCTGTGTGTTTGTTAATGCTGTCAAATAAACGCCTGAAAGTATTCCCAGGACTTATGTTACACATGTTAGTGAACCGTAAGTACCCGGAAAGCATGCTAACCGTTGTATATGTCCGTGCGCACGAGACAAACGACACAAATTGCCATTCAAGTCTCACCGAAGAAAATTGAAGTACTGATTTAAACACCGAATCACAAAAGAAGACCGGAGAAGAAAACTTTAGCTAAAAAGGAGGGAAGAGAGTAAGGAAAGGGATAGGAAATAGACAGGCAAAAATGTAACGAAAGAGGACGTCCAAATATATATCATCCATGTTGTCGAAAAGTGAATTGTTGAGCTTTATAGTTTGTGAGCTTTATAGCATGTCCTGAATTTATCTGTAGTTCCCAAATGAGTTGTGTGATGGTATAGTAGTTAGAGTCTTGTGAGGGGTTTTCATGTAGTTCGCGTCGTGTTAATTTTGAGTTTTTGTACTGGGTAAGTCGGCCCTAAATCGACCTGTAACCACTCTCGAATCGGAAGCAGTTCGCTTCGTTTGGACCTTCTGGCTGGACCTGTGATGATAAATCCCCTCTTCCCCTCGTAACTGTTGGCTCTAACGAGATGTCGTAATTTTTGCTTGAGACATTGTTGGTGTTGTCGGCCAGAGAAGTACAACGGCCGATTTAGACGCCGCCAGTCAGCTTCCTTTCCGAGTACGGGAAACTTGACCCCATTCCCCTGAATGGTCTCAGACCACGCAAATCTGCAATCTGGTGGGTAGTCTCCTTTTAGGAATGGCGTTTAAGTCACCCATTTACAATTGGGAAGCTCAACAGGCAGGTGGGTTACAAAGGTTGTCGGTTTATTGGTGGACAGAGACGATCGCAAACCTCCGGAGTTCTTGCCACCAATCTAGAAGGAGGATGCAAAAAGCGCAATCGGACCCCGCGGTGCTAGCCACCGCTAAGGCTGCACTTAAGAAAGAGATAAAGGCCAGCAGACGAGTCTGCTTTGAGGGTCTGTGTTCGAAAGCCAACGCGAATCCATGGGGTGACGCCTATCGGGTGGTAATGGCTAAAACCAAGGGCACGACAGCTCCAACCGAGCAATCACCAGAGCTATTACAGGTCATCATCAGGGGACTTTTCCCGAGTCACGACCAGAGTCCCTGGCCCCCTGTGATGGCAGAATTGCCCTACGATGGCACCGCGGACGAAAGGGACGAAGCGACCGTCACGATCGAGGAAATCATTGCGATAGGCAAATCGTTGAAGTTAAACAAAGCGCCAGGACCTGACGGTATAGCGAATCTGGCCATCCAGACGGCTATCTCACTGGCGCCCAAAATGTTCAGGGCGGCGATGCAAAGAAGTCTGGACGAGGGCGTCTTCCCGGAAGCCTGAAAAATCCAGACTCTAGTACTGCTACCAAAGGCAGGCAAGCTACCTGGGGACCCATCGGCATATAGACCAATATGCCTGTTGGATACAGCGGGTAAAATTCTCGAAAGGGTTATCCTCAACAGATTAACCAAGTACACGGAGGGCTTAGACGGTCTGTCTAAGAATCAGTTCGGCTTTCGTAAAGGGAAGTCGACAGTGGATGCAGTTCTGTCCGTAACCAAAACGGCCGAAGTGGCAATCCAGCGAAAGAGGCGAGGTGTCAGCTACTGTGCGGTGTTCACCCTAGACGTGCGAAATGCGTTCAAGTAACCTTCCACTGTCCACAAATACTGTCGGGCCATGGCTGCTTCAGACAGTATCTGCATAAGTACGGGCACACAGAGTCCTCAGCGTGCCCCGTATGCGCGGAAGCGGACGAAACGGCGGAACATGTGTTCTTCGTCTGCCAGACAATCTTGTCCAGAGAATGTGTCAAGAACAGGACACTTGGGACGCGGTAAAAATGGCGGCCTCCCAAATTGTCTAAGAGCTACAAGACAAGTGGCGAAACGACCAGCGACAGACCAGAGGGACTAGCTAACTACCAAAGCCCCAAGTAGTTAGACATAAGCGGGTGCTTAAGGCACAATAGTCCCCTCCCCGAAGTAATACTGAATGGTGGTCCCGGGGGAGGACCAAGGCTAGAGGCACGGGTAGGTTTTTAGTGGATCGAGGAGTTGGCACCCTCATCCCCACACCCTGAGTTCTTCAGGAGTCTGTGAGCAGATTTTCCATCCCGTTAAAAAAAAAACATAAAAAAAGCTGGATAGCGAATCGAGGGAACCGCTCGTTGAACAACTCCAGCATACTAGGTCTGCCAGACATATCCGTTTCCAACCTAGTGCAAACTGTTGACCGTTGACTGGAGAGCCACTCTTGCACCTCATCTTCCTCCAGCCGCTGGCCGCTCGCTCTGTCCCACGTCCCACGACTAGCTCTAGTAGGGGCTCCCTCCTCGGGCAATCGCATTGGTCTTATTCTTCTACTTCTCAACTCCATGTTGGTGACTTTTGACCGGATGTCTAATTGGTGCCTTTTTACCGAAAGACTAACCGGGTGTCTATTTAACCGGAAGGTGCAACGACTAACCGATTGGTGGAAGCTTGGACATTTACCCTTATAGCGGGGTAGCTCGCCTTGACAGCGCTGCTTTCGGATATTTGTAGGATTTTGGAAAAAAAAACTCAACAGGATCCAAATAACTGCTCAGTCTCTCCACATCCTAGGCAGCCCCCGCTTCTTGTCCGGGGCTGCTTATTGAATTCGCAGCTAGCCTCCATATCTGAAATAAATAAACAAATAACACAGCACATATAAATAAAAAATCGATTTTTTGCGATTATGCACCGGACGGAAAAAAAACTTTTTTTTTACTATTTGGCAGGCTCAATTGCGATAGCTTTACGAAGCCGATAATCCATTGTTGTTTAATATAATGAGTGACTTAATACTAGGGTCAGTAGGACTTGGGCCGTTTACTCGCGAATTACCCGAGGTTAAAATAGGTAAAAAAAATTTGGAGATGGGTTGGACTAAGTAACATGGAAATAGGATTCTGTAGTCTCCCCACATAGTTGTCGCCAGCACTTTAACTTTGTGCGATATGGTCGGAGCTCTCTTTTTGTGTTCGGCCGATTGTGGTTACTATTGGGCGACGAAGAGACTCCTCAAGAAATCGGAACAAAACAAACACAAACTAATAAATAAAGAAAAAAAACTACAAGGTACAGCCCAATGGGGTTGTGCGCAAAGGTGACGTAGAACTACGCAGCAATCTCATTCCCATACACTTTCCAGACACGTCATGGCCATCCGCCAATTGATTTAAGTCAGTCGGGAAGCTACGCTTTCAATCCGCTCGTAAATGTCATTGACGAAGCTGTTCATAATGTTTATCGCTATGGAGGAAACGACAGTATCGGGTTAAAATGCTTCAGCACCCGGTAGATGTGGTGCTATACGTTTTCTTTTTCAGAACTTTGCTACTGGAACTGTTTGCCTTCCGAGATGGTTGAGCGAGAATGCACCATAAGAGCACATTCTGTTGATATGATCGACCACCTGGAGATCATTATCCTTATTGCGTTGTAGATGGTTGTGGTCTGTTTTGGAATTTAAAGTCTATTATTGTCGATAGAAGTCTGGGTCGAAAAAGTGCTAATGGAACGTTCGACCAGCTTTAGGAAGTAAATATTTAAGAAAATTCTATTGTTAACTCTATAGATAGCATTTGGTGGCCTTGAAAAGGGATAAGAAAATTCTATTGTACACTCTTTAGAAAGCATTTGGTGGCTCTTAATTATTAAACGGCCCCGGTTGTATTTTCTACGATGGTTGAGAGGGCCACTATCTTTAACGCGTAGAAGATAGTTAGGGATCGGTTGGGTCGTTGGTTGTTCAACGCGCTTTGCCATTTACTCCGGGACGCGGCATTTAAAGCAATGCCATGTTCAGTCGGGTAATGTAAATTTCAAACAGCACAAGAGAAAAATTCAAACACACTCTTTAATTGACAAATTCGATATGGTCGTTCTGAAAAAGACGGATTTAGTTGACGGTGGAGAAACATGGTTCGCTATTGAACTTGGGCTTTCTTCTTGGTATTCTTGGTTCAGTGACTCGTTGTTGCGGGTGGCCATCTTCAGGTGACGTGGGATAATTCTTGTCTCGTTGATGTCACGGGCGGCATTTCTCACCAAATCGTAGGCTTCAGCAGTCATGTTTCTCGCAGCAAGGTTGACGGGAGCATAGGCACCAACAGCCAACTGCACCAACGCCTCTCTGGGCAACGACTGCTCACCAGTGCACCCTCCAGGGTGCTTGCTGCCGCCAACTGTGTTCCTACAGCAACTGCACAGCTTAACGACTGTCGTAAGACTGAATCAAAATGTTCTGCTAACTGTTGTTGTATAATGGCGTCGGATAGTGCACGAAAAAACGCGGTATCAACGAAGGCAATGTGATGCAAATTGCGTCAAAGGGGACGAACTTCAAATATTGCGCCACAATAATTAGTTTTAATTATTACACGCTAGACGGATGATTTTCTTAACCGAAACATTTCTAATTTGCTTGCCACCGCCAGCAACTAATCCGCTATGCACAACTAGGAACTACAACGAAATCAACCACATGGTCGGTCTGAAGTGTCGCAGTTCGGTTCGATTTATCCGTTCTAGAATTTCATTCATTGGTTGTTCAACGTTCTTTGTCATTTCCTCCGGGACGAGGCGTTTATTGAATGTTATGTTCAGCCGGGGCGCGGTAATTGAAATTAATTTGAAACAGCACAAGAGCATTTCTCTGCCAAATGAGCAAATGACTGAACTCGACCCTCTCCGATTTGGATGAAACTTTGCACATGTCTTCGGAATTGGTGACGATGGATTTTCCGCTGGTTAAGGGAATTTTTTGACTCAAGACAAATTTTTCAAAAGGGCGTATGTGTTTTGTCATGCGTATTTTTCCAAAAATCATAACTCGAAAACCGTTGGTTGTAGTAAAATTGCGTCTGGAAAGAAGTTGTAGTTAATTAATTTTACTTTATGAAAAAAATATGTACACTGTAAAAAAAAAAATTCTTCAAAAAAAATCAAAAATTAAACTTAAAAATCAATTAGCAAATCTGTCCAACGTGCGATTTTTATAAAAAAAAAATTTCAAAAAGGCTTTGAGTCATAAAAAGAAGAATAAAAGTTGTTTTACGATGGAGCAACTAAAGATAAAAAAGTTCTTAGAAGTAAGAAAAATTAAATTTTTTTCTAATTTGTTGTTTTTGCATAAATAACCATATTTTAATAATATAATACGAGTTTTCTAGTGATTTTAAACAAAAATGCTCTTGGTGAGCAACATTCTAAATGTATCCGTTTTCGAGATAATTTGAAATTAATGTCGAAAAAAAAATGTTAGCCGTGATTGTCTATCTGCAAAAGTATTCTTTTCAAATTGTACATAAAATTTTCTAAATTATACCTTTTGTTACCGAGAATACTAGACAAACTGATTCCTGATATTTACTGTAGGTAACACGACAAAATTTGCTGCTTTTACTTACAGTATATTATGAAAACCTAACCCGAAACAAAAATAATTAGTATTCATGTTAGTATACAAGCGTATTTTGTTCAGGTAGAAACATAATGTATTTAATTAGTCAAACTGTTTATACCAGTAAGAGTACAATTGTTACGCCCATTTATACCTATTCATGCATTCCCTTTGGTGTGAACAGAAAATATAATTTACATGCATACCCCTGCACATACCAATATTTCAAAAAAGTACCTAAAGTGCGTACCTAGAACGTATAAAAAGGATTACATTACAAAGTCATGACATCAGTTTAACAGTGTCTTTCATAAGTAGCGTAAAGTGTAAAACGATTTGAAATGGAACTCGAAACAAACCATTGTTGTAAACCTTTTCGTGAAATCGGGAGACGGTGTTCGCCTAAACTTAGAAATTTAACTGACAAGTTAATTGAAAAACTTTTATCCATGCAGTGTACGGTCCATTTGGACACGTCATTAAGAATTTGTGATTCATGTCGGTTATATTCGTATCGTCGTAATCCTGTCGAAAGAGTGGAGCAACCAGAAAACGGTGGACATGACGAAGCACCAACCACATCACGGAACGATTTGGAGGAAATACCATCGGCAGCTTCAATTACCTCGGCATCTTCTCAGTGATTATTCCAGGATACACAACATTGAGTTATTCAATAATGGAATTGCAGGAATAAATGTGTCTCCGATATCCATTAGAGAATTTAAAAACGATAAATACCGTCGGCAAAAATTTGCCGAAATTGTAGCAGGAATTAGAAAATATCTATTCAGCTTACCACCACAAGAAGAAGTCGAAGAGTTCGCTACATTGAAAACAAAGGTTGTGGAATATGATGAAATTATTTCCAAATTGAAAAAAAAATTCAAAGAACCAGATTGTTCAAGAATAGATAAAATACGTATATTAACAGTTTTGCCTAATTCGTGGACGATTCAGAAGATAACGAGCAAATTTGAAACAAACAAATACCTTGCATTACAAGCAAAAGAATTGGCAGCCGAAAATGGAGTATTGGCTACCCCCAACGACAGATCGGGGAATCGTTTGAATCCGGTTATAAAGAATCAAGTGATACAATTTTTTGACGAGGACGACATCAGCAGAGCCATGCCGGGACAAAGAGATTATGTCTCTGTGAACACTAATGGTAAGCGTCAACAAATTCAAAAAACGGTTATTACTTTCATCACTTAGAGAAACTTTCACTCGATTTAAAGAAGTCAGTGAACATAAAAATGGATTAAGAACTTTTGCAGCATTACGACCAAAACATTGTAAATTGCTAAATGCTTCAGGTTCTCACAACGTTTGTGTTTGCGCAATTCACGAAAATATTGATTTAATGCTTCACAGTTTAAAAAAATATTCATTCAACACTGATTGTAATCAAAATTTTGAAAAGTTATTGTGTAATTCATCATCAAGATCAAAATATTGTTACTTCCGTGAATGCAAAAATTGTCCCACGCTTTCAGAATTTGAGATAAGATTTTTAAAAGAACTTGAGAAACATTACTTGTCTGAGATATCGTTCGAACAATGGATTACAACTGATAGATGTAATTTAGAAACGCTATTAAAACTATTAACTCATGAAGCTATTGAATTTGTTGAATATTTTAGCGAGAAATTAGAAAAACTATTAACTCATGATTATATAAAAACAAAGCAATATAAATTTTTAAAAGATACAAAGTCTTCATTAAAAGAAGGAGAATTAGTTATTATTTGCGATTTTGCAGAGAATTATTCATTTGTACTTCAGGATGCTGTTCAAAGTCAACATTGGAACAATGATCAGGCTACAATTCATCCGTTTGTTATTTATTATATGGAGTCAGGAATGCTTAAAAATCTAAGTTTTGTTGTAATATCAGAAGTTCTAAGACATGATACAATTGCGGTACAAGTATTTATTCCTAAATTACTAACGTATTTAAATCAACTAATGAATATAAAAAAGGCCATTTTTTATTTTGATGGCTGCTTCCCAATACAAAAATAGAAAAATTTTTGCAAGCCTCTGCAAATTTAAAGAGAAATACAACATTGATTCTGAGTGGCATTTTTTCGCAACTTCACGGAAGCGGACGAAACGGCGGAACATGTGTTCTTCGTCTGCCAGACAATCTTGTCCAGAGAATGTGTCAAGAACAGGACACTTGGGACGCGGTAAAAATGGCGGCCTCCCAAATTGTCTAAGAGCTACAAGACAAGTGGCGAAACGACCAGCGACAGACCAGAGGGACTAGCTAACTACCAAAGCCCCAAGTAGTTAGACATAAGCGGGTGCTTAAGGCACAATAGTCCCCTCCCCGAAGTAATACTGAATGGTGGTCCCGGGGGAGGACCAAGGCTAGAGGCACGGGTAGGTTTTTAGTGGATCGAGGAGTTGGCACCCTCATCCCCACACCCTGAGTTCTTCAGGAGTCTGTGAGCAGATTTTCCATCCCGTTAAAAAAAAAACATAAAAAAAAGCTGGATAGCGAATCGAGGGAACCGCTCGTTGAACAACTCCAGCATACTAGGTCTGCCAGACATATCCGTTTCCAACCTAGTGCAAACTGTTGACCGTTGACTGGAGAGCCACTCTTGCACCTCATCTTCCTCCAACCGCTGGCCGCTCGCTCTGTCCCACGTCCCACGACTAGCTCTAGTAGGGGCTCCCTCCTCGGGCAATCGCATTGGTCTTATTCTTCTACTTCTCAACTCCATGTTGGTGACTTTTGACCGGATGTCTAATTGGTGCCTTTTTACCGAAAGACTAACCGGGTGTCTATTTAACCGGAAGGTGCAACGACTAACCGATTGGTGGAAGCTTGGACATTTACCCTTATAGCGGGGTAGCTCGCCTTGACAGCGCTGCTTTCGGATATTTGTAGGATTTTGGAAAAAAAAACTCAACAGGATCCAAATAACTGCTCAGTCTCTCCACATCTTAGGCAGCCCCCGCTTCTTGTCCGGGGCTGCTTATTGAATTCGCAGCTAGCCTCCATACCTGAAATAAATCAACAAATAACACAGCACATATAAATAAAAAATCGATTTTTCGCGATTATGCACCGGACGGAAAAAAAACTTTTTTTTTACTATTTGGCAGGCTCAATTGCGTTAGCTTTACGAAGCCGATAATCCATTGTTGTTTAATATAATGAGTGACTTAATACTAGGGTCAGTAGGACTTGGGCCGTTTACTCGCGAATTACCCGAGGTTAAAATAGGTAAAAAAAATTTGGAGATGGGTTGGACTAAGTAACATGGAAATAGGATTCTGTAGTCTCCCCACATAGTTGTCGCCAGCACTTTAACTTTGTGCGATATGGTCGGAGCTCTCTTTTTGTGTTCGGCCGATTGTGGTTACTATTGGGCGACGAAGAGACTCCTCAAGAAATCGGAACAAAACAAACACAAACTAATAAATAAAGAAAAAAAACTACAAGGTACAGCCCAATGGGGTTGTGCGCAAAGGTGACGTAGAACTACGCAGCAATCTCATTCCCATACACTTTCCAGACACGTCATGGCCATCCGCCAATTGATTTAAGTCAGTCGGGAAGCTACGCTTTCAATCCGCTCGTAAATGTCATTGACGAAGCTGTTCATAATGTTTATCGCTATGGAGGAAACGACAGTATCGGGTTAAAATGCTTCAGCACCCGGTAGATGTGGTGCTATACGTTTTCTTTTTCAGAACTTTGCTACTGGAACTGTTTGCCTTCCGAGATGGTTGAGCGAGAATGCACCATAAGAGCACATTCTGTTGATATGATCGACCACCTGGAGATCATTATCCTTATTGCGTTGTAGATGGTTGTGGTCTGTTTTGGAATTTAAAGTCTATTATTGTCGATAGAAGTCTGGGTCGAAAAAGTGCTAATGGAACGTTCGACCAGCTTTAGGAAGTAAATATTTAAGAAAATTCTATTGTTAACTCTATAGATAGCATTTGGTGGCCTTGAAAAGGGATAAGAAAATTCTATTGTACACTCTTTAGAAAGCATTTGGTGGCTCTTAATTATTAAACGGCCCCGGTTGTATTTTCTACGATGGTTGAGAGGGCCACTATCTTTAACGCGTAGAAGATAGTTAGGGATCGGTTGGGTCGTTGGTTGTTCAACGCGCTTTGCCATTTACTCCGGGACGCGGCATTTAAAGCAATGCCATGTTCAGTCGGGTAATGTAAATTTCAAACAGCACAAGAGAAAAATTCAAACACACTCTTTAATTGACAAATTCGATATGGTCGTTCTGAAAAAGACGGATTTAGTTGACGGTGGAGAAACATGGTTCGCTATTGAACTTGGGCTTTCTTCTTGGTATTCTTGGTTCAGTGACTCGTTGTTGCGGGTGGCCATCTTCAGGTGACGTGGGATAATTCTTGTCTCGTTGATGTCACGGGCGGCATTTCTCACCAAATCGTAGGCTTCAGCAGTCATGTTTCTCGCAGCAAGGTTGACGGGAGCATAGGCACCAACAGCCAACTGCACCAACGCCTCTCTGGGCAACGACTGCTCACCAGTGCACCCTCCAGGGTGCTTGCTGCCGCCAACTGTGTTCCTACAGCAACTGCACAGCTTAACGACTGTCGTAAGACTGAATCAAAATGTTCTGCTAAGCGCTGTTGTGTAATGGCGTCGGATAGTGCACGAAAAAACGCGGTATCAACGAAGGCAATGTGATGCAAATTGCGTCAAAGGGGACGAACTTCAAATATTGCGCCACAATAATTAGTTTTAATTATTACACGCTAGACGGATGATTTTCTTAACCGAAACATTTCTAATTTGCTTGCCACCGCCAGCAACTAATCCGCTATGCACAACTAGGAACTACAACGAAATCAACCACATGGTCGGTCTGAAGTGTCGCAGTTCGGTTCGATTTATCCGTTCTAGAATTTCATTCATTGGTTGTTCAACGTTCTTTGTCATTTCCTCCGGGACGAGGCGTTTATTGAATGTTATGTTCAGCCGGGGCGCGGTAATTGAAATTAATTTGAAACAGCACAAGAGCATTTCTCTGCCAAATGAGCAAATGACTGAACTCGACCCTCTCCGATTTGGATGAAACTTTGCACATGTCTTCGGAATTGGTGACGATGGATTTTCCGCTGGTTAAGGGAATTTTTTGACTCAAGACAAATTTTTCAAAAGGGCGTATGTGTTTTGTCATGCGTATTTTTCCAAAAATCATAACTCGAAAACCGTTGGTTGTAGTAAAATTGCGTCTGGAAAGAAGTTGTAGTTAATTAATTTTACTTTATGAAAAAAATATGTGCACTGTAAAAAAAAAAATTCTTCAAAAAAAATCAAAAATTAAACTTAAAAATCAATTAGCAAATCTGTCCAACGTGCGATTTTTATAAAAAAAAATTTCAAAAAGGCTTTGAGTCATAAAAAGAAGAATAAAAGTTGTTTTACGATGGAGCAACTAAAGATAAAAAAGTTCTTAGAAGTAAGAAAAATTAAATTTTTTTCTAATTTGTTGTTTTTGCATAAATAACCATATTTTAATAATATAATACGAGTTTTCTAGTGATTTTAAACAAAAATGCTCTTGGTGAGCAACATTCTAAATGTATCCGTTTTCGAGATAATTTGAAATTAATGTCGAAAAAAAAATGTTAGCCGTGATTGTCTATCTGCAAAAGTATTCTTTTCAAATTGTACATAAAATTTTCTAAATTATACCTTTTGTTACCGAGAATACTAGACAAACTGATTCCTGATATTTACTGTAGGTAACACGACAAAATTTGCTGCTTTTACTTACAGTATATTATGAAAACCTAACCCGAAACAAAAATAATTAGTATTCATGTTAGTATACAAGCGTATTTTGTTCAGGTAGAAACATAATGTATTTAATTAGTTAAACTGTTTATACCAGTAAGAGTACAATTGTTACGCCCATTTATACCTATTCATGCATTCCCTTTGGTGTGGACAGAAAATATAATTTACATGCATACCCCTGCACATACCAATATTTCAAAAAAGTACCTAAAGTGCGTACCTAGAACGTATAAAAAGGATTACATTACAAAGTCATGACATCAGTTTAACAGTGTCTTTCATAAGTAGCGTAAAGTGTAAAACGATTTGAAATGGAACTCGAAACAAACCATTGTTGTAAACCTTTTCGTGAAATCGGGAGACGGTGTTCGCCTAAACTTAGAAATTTAACTGACAAGTTAATTGAAAAACTTTTATCCATGCAGTGTACGGTCCATTTGGACACGTCATTAAGAATTTGTGATTCATGTCGGTTATATTCGTATCGTCGTAATCCTGTCGAAAGAGTGGAGCAACCAGAAAACGGTGGACATGACGAAGCACCAACCACATCACGGAACGATTTGGAGGAAATACCATCGGCAGCTTCAATTACCTCGGCATCTTCTCAGTGATTATTCCAGGATACACAACATTGAGTTATTCAATAATGGAATTGCAGGAATAAATGTGTCTCCGATATCCATTAGAGAATTTAAAAACGATAAATACCGTCGGCAAAAATTTGCCGAAATTGTAGCAGGAATTAGAAAATATCTATTCAGCTTACCACCACAAGAAGAAGTCGAAGAGTTCGCTACATTGAAAACAAAGGTTGTGGAATATGATGAAATTATTTCCAAATTGAAAAAAAAATTCAAAGAACCAGATTGTTCAAGAATAGATAAAATACGTATATTAACAGTTTTGCCTAATTCGTGGACGATTCAGAAGATAACGAGCAAATTTGAAACAAACAAATACCTTGCATTACAAGCAAAAGAATTGGCAGCCGAAAATGGAGTATTGGCTACCCCCAACGACAGATCGGGGAATCGTTTGAATCCGGTTATAAAGAATCAAGTGATACAATTTTTTGACGAGGACGACATCAGCAGAGCCATGCCGGGACAAAGAGATTATGTCTCTGTGAACACTAATGGTAAGCGTCAACAAATTCAAAAACGGTTATTACTTTCATCACTTAGAGAAACTTTCACTCGATTTAAAGAAGTCAGTGAACATAAAATTGGATTAAGAACTTTTGCAGCATTACGACCAAAACATTGTAAATTGCTAAATGCTTCAGGTTCTCACAACGTTTGTGTTTGCGCAATTCACGAAAATATTGATTTAATGCTTCACAGTTTAAAAAAATATTCATTCAACACTGATTGTAATCAAAATTTTGAAAAGTTATTGTGTAATTCATCATCAAGATCAAAATATTGTTACTTCCGTGAATGCAAAAATTGTCCCACGCTTTCAGAATTTGAGATAAGATTTTTAAAAGAACTTGAGAAACATTACTTGTCTGAGATATCGTTCGAACAATGGATTACAACTGATAGATGTAATTTAGAAACGCTATTAAAACTATTAACTCATGAAGCTATTGAATTTGTTGAATATTTTAGCGAGAAATTAGAAAAACTATTAACTCATGATTATATAAAAACAAAGCAATATAAATTTTTAAAAGATACAAAGTCTTCATTAAAAGAAGGAGAATTAGTTATTATTTGCGATTTTGCAGAGAATTATTCATTTGTACTTCAGGATGCTGTTCAAAGTCATCATTGGAACAATGATCAGGCTACAATTCATCCGTTTGTTATTTATTATATGGAGTCAGGAATGCTTAAAAATCTAAGTTTTGTTGTAATATCAGAAGTTCTAAGACATGATACAATTGCGGTACAAGTATTTATTTCTAAATTACTAACGTATTTAAATCAACTAATGAATATAAAAAAGGCCATTTTTTATTTTGATGGCTGCTTCCCAATACAAAAATAGAAAAATTTTTGCAAGCCTCTGCAAATTTAAAGAGAAATACAACATTGATTCTGAGTGGCATTTTTTCGCAACTTCACATGGTAAGGGACCATGTGATGCAATTGGCGGCACATTAAAACGAATGGCAACAAGAGCAAGCTTGGCCAAACAACATGAACATCCAATAACAAGTGCGAAAACTTTGTATGATTGGGCTATTAAGAGAAATCAAGAAAATTTCACAAAAATATCATTTTGCTATGTTTCACAAGAAGAATATGAAGAGGGAGCTGCAGAATGGGGTGGTAGTTATCAGCAAACAATAATGATTCCTGGTATACAGAAATATCACTCCTTCATTCCAGTTGCAGATAACAAAATCGCTGCGAAAATATTTTCAACTGGCGAAATACTGAGTTTTCATAATATTTATAGGAATGTTAGGAAATAGTGTTTGTAAAAATTTAAATACAATTTTTTTTTTAAATAGTAGAAAAAATAAATAAATCATGTATGAACAAAAAAAAACTCAAAATTTTTATTTGGTTATTAAGATTCGTTAATTTCGTTAATTAAGAAGATGTTCAATCTTCTTGGTGTCAAAAGGATAGTTGTTGAAAATTTTATGTACAATTTGAAAAAAATACTTTTGAAGATGGTCAATCACGACTAACTTTTGAAAAGGGATATTTTCTTGGAAAATGCCATTTTTTCGACATTACTTTCAAATTATCTCGAAAACGGGTACATATAGAATGTTGCTTACCTGGAGCATTT
Organism: Aedes koreicus; assembly: GCA_024533555.2. Taxonomy (NCBI): domain Eukaryota; kingdom Metazoa; phylum Arthropoda; class Insecta; order Diptera; family Culicidae; genus Aedes; species Aedes koreicus. The sequence goes on from JAHHFK020004243.1 coordinate 102,882, forward strand.
TTGTTTAAAATCACTAGAAGAATCGTATTATATTATTAAAATATGGTTATTTATGCAAAAACAACAAATTGGAAAAAACTTGAATATTTCTTACTTCTAAGAACTTTTTTATCTTAAGTTGCTCCATCAAAGAACAACTTTCATTCTTCTTCTTATGACTTAAAGTCTTTTTGGATTTTTTTTTATCTAGAAAATAAGAAGAATGATTAGTAATTTCCATTTAATTCCAACTACCTTTATTGCTTATCTTGACAGATACGCGTATTTCGTCTACAATGTGCAGACTTCTTCAGTGTCGTGTACTAATACTCGACTTTTGTTTTATAAAAATCGTACGTTGGACAGATTTGCTAATTGATTTTTAAGTTTAATTTTTTGATTTTGATATTTTTGAAGAAAAAAATTTTTTTTTTACAGTGCACATATTTTTTTCATTAAATTAAAATTAATCAACTACAACTTCTTTTCAGACGCAATTTTATTACAACCAACGGTTTTCGAGTTATGATTTTTGGAAAAATACGCATGACAAAACACATACGCCCTTTTGAAAAAAATGTCTTGAGTCAAAAAATTCCCTTAACCCGCGGAAAATCCATCATCACCAATTCCGAAGACATGTGCAAAGTTTCATCCAAATCGGAGAGGGTCGTGCAAGATTTTGACTTTTTCCGGCTGATTTCATTTGGAAACGCTCAAATCTCGGAAACTTTTTCAAACAGACGTATGTCATTTTGTAAACAAAGAGGGGAAGTAAGATTCAAAAGTAAATTTCTCGAAATTCTCAGTACCCTCACATAAAGTAGCATCACAATCATGTAAAGCAATGTTATTCCTTGTGTTGGTGGCCCAAGTTTGCATGAAAGTGCTAAGGGTTTCGAGAAATTTACGTTTGAATCTTACTTCCCCTCTTTGTTTACAAAATGACATACGTCTGTTTGAAAAAGTACCCGAGAAATCTTTTCTTGCAAAACGTGTGTAAAAATTAATATGGGCAGCCGGTATAAGAAGCAAGTGCAGAGTAAAATAAACAAAAAATTTCAACTTATGTGCTACGCTTTTTATTGATAAACATTTACATGACAGTTATCACATAACTGCAGCGCCGCCTACCAGGAGCATAACGACATACATTTGAAATGTCGGTTTAAAGTTTTACACAAGTAGCAGACCGAAGATGAACGTCTGTTCTCTGTGGGTATACTTCGGACCTAGGGGTTCTACAACAGTGAACCAATTTAAAATCGCTAGTTGCACATTGATTGTTGCCAGTAGTGCGTCGTTAGCTGACGACAAGGAGAATACCTGTTCTTTCGTTTGGCAATTATTGAAGGTGAGTGTGTGAATGCATGCATTTCATTAAAACGATATTAAAAAATGCTGATTTGTAGTTTGGCAGTGAATAAACAAGAGTCGAAACGGAAAGGGTCACGTCCTAGATGACGCCCCAACGTCGACCGTGATTTCCGTTCCGGTTATCAGAAACTGTTCCAGGACTACTTTAGCGACACGCAAGCCTGCAACGAGAAGCACTTTCTACGTTTCCGCATGTCAGAAGGAGGTGTTCCTGGACATTGTGAACACTGAGTCAACTAGAGGGGCTTCTCCAAAATGTTATCTGTATGAGCTATTTTACAGTGCTTGTCATGACCAATCTATCAATAAACCGATTGTTTACTTTGAGAACTTCTTCACTTTTTCATTTCCGAGCAATCGAAATACTATTCGGAATCTCGGAACCTCCGCATTCCGATTTTGCCGGCGTTTTACGGAAAATGCGAGTAGCTGTAGAAAAGAACTAAGACAAGCATTCGTTATTTAAGAATGAAACTAAAAGGCAATTCACTAGCACCGGGAGAAACTAGAAGTAATTATCCACTTTATCTAAGGCGAGCAACAAAACTTTTTGTCCGCCGCCAGCATCACACACTGACAACACGGTTACTTTTCGGCTCACAAATATACATCAGACTATACTCAATAAAATAGAGTTATTATTTTGAAAAGTAAAAGCTGAAATTTTTTTTTTTTTTTTTTTTTTTTTTTTTTTTTTTTTTTTTTTTTTTTTTTTTTTTTTTTTTTTACTCAATAATTGAAATTTTTTTTTTTTTTTTTTTTTTTTTTTTTTTTTTTTTTTTTTTTTTTTTTTTTTTTTTTTTTTTTTTTTTTTTTTTTTTTTTTTTTTTTTTTTTTTTTTTTTTTTTTTTTTTTTTTTTTTTTTTTTTTTTTTTTTTTTTTTTTTTTTTTTTTTTTTTTTTTTTTTTTTTTTCCGATCAAGTAGCTTGTAGTGTTTTGGAACGGTATTTTTCTTGTTCCAAATTGCTGCAAGAATAGATCAAAACGTATACCAGTTTTAAAATTCTGCAAAATAGATTCAGTATAAAACAAAATTTACAACACTGGTGCAGCGATGTTTTTGCGTTTGGTTTAAAAAAATAAATTCAATCCACGATTTGGATCGCCGTTGAAGATGCCCTTTTTATAGTCTCGAAAATTTACAACTATTTGAATATAATTCGTCTCGAAAATCTATCATGGATATCAGTTATTTTCTTTTCAAGTTATTTTTACCTTATTTACTAGCGTCAGTTTTCGCGTACCAAATTTTCTCATTTGACATCCTATTACTTACTCACGATTTTTTTAGTCTAGTAGTCTACGTCAAATAAATGTGATTATATTCTATAAAATATTTTGACCAACTTTGAAATTATACCTTTTCAGATTTTTTTTTAGTTCCTTTATTTTCGAGACAGTTATATCAATCAGTTGTAAATTTTTTTTTTTCGAGACTATAAACAGAGGGCATCTACAACGGCGATCCAAATCGTGGATTGGATTTATTTTTTTAGACCAAACGCAAAAACATCGCTGCACCGGTGTTGTAAATTTTGTTTTATACTGGATCTATTTTACATCATTTTAAAACTGGTATATGTTTTGATCTATTCTTGCAGCAATTTGGAACAAGAAAAATACCGTTCCAAAACAATATACGCTACTTGATAGTACCAATTATTGTGTAAAATTTCAGCTTTTACTAAACAATAACTCAACTTTATTGAGTATATTCTGAGGTATATTTGTGAGCCGAAAAGTAACCGTGTTTGCTGCGTGTGATGCTGGCGGCGGACAAAAAGTTGTGTTGCTCGCCTCAGATGCTGATAATTACCTCAAGTTGCTCCCGGTGCTAGTGAATTGTCTTTTCGTTTCATTCCTAAATAACGAATGCTTGTCTTAGTTTTTTTTACAGCCACTGCATTTTCCGGAAAACGCAGACTAGATCAAAATGCCGAGGACTCGAGATTGCGAATAGTATTTCAATTGCTCGGAAATGAAAAGTAATGAAGTCTTCAAAGTAAACAATCGGTTTATTGATAGATTGGTCATGATAAGCACTTGCAAGTAGCTCATACAGATAAGTTTTGGATAAGCCTCTATTTGACTCTAGTTGGGAAACGGAAATGCAGAAAGTGCTTCTCGTTGTAGGTTTGCGTGTCGCTAAAGTAGTCCTGGAACAGCTTCTGATGACCGGAACGGAAATCACGGTCGACATTGGGGCGTCATCCAGGACGTGACCCTTTTCGTTTCGACTCTTGTTTATCCGCTGCCAAACTACAAATCAGCATTGTCTAATATCGTTTTAATGAAATGCATGCATTCACACACTCACCTTCAGCCAACCGAAAGAACAAGTATTCCTTGTCGTCAGCTAACGACGTACTACCAACAATCAATGTGCAAGTAGCGATTTGAGATTGGTTCACTGTTGTAGAACCCCTAGGTCCGAAGTATACCTTGCAGTCTGCACCTTGCAATAATTCTTGCGCTTTTCGGTACCTTCCGGTACTATTATCTTGGTTGTTGTTTTGATTCACTATGTTATTTTGACACAACATTTGAGAATGTGTTGGTGTGAGCTACGTTGTTAGAGGCGAATCATTGAGCTTGGGACCGAGCTTGGGACCGATGTGCTAGTACTGACTGAGCCAAGAAAAATATCGTATTTGTTCGGGACCTACTGGTCTTAGAGTTAGTCTATGGTACTACCAACAATCAATGTGCAACTAGCGATTTGAAATTGGTTCACTGTTGTAGAACCCCTAGTTCCGAAGTACACCTTGCAGCCTGCACCTTGCCATGCATTCTTGTGCTTTTCATCACCTTTTGGTACAAGTATTTTTGTTTTTGTTTTGATTCGCTATGCTATTTTGACAGAATATTTGAGAGTGTATTGGTGTGAGTTACGGTCTTAGGGGCGAATCATTATGCTTGGGACCGGTGTGCTAGTACTTCCTGAGCCAAAAAAAATATTCGTTTTCTTCATGACTATCCACCCGCTGGTACTACTGGCATTAAAAATTATTTGGTCAAACCAATCAATGGCAATATGTTTGTGAAAAATCTGCGATCTCTGAAAAAAAAAACTTCTGATCTCTGATGTTGAATGGTCGACAGGATGACAGGTGTTGGCGGGTTTAACAACAAGAAATACAACACCGATGCGAGCAACGCAAAGTTGATCTATTTTAGCTAGTTCTATTTAAGTTTCGCTGTTGCAAATCAGGTATAAAGTTGATCTAAAAATAGACCGCCGCTGAAGATGCCCTTAGAACTGAATTAAGACGAGTATGTCAGCTATTTGCATATTTTCAGCAACTTTTGGCGATAAGATAAATATATACAATTATACAATCCACCGAACTTTGAATGTTAAGACACGCAATTATGCTTAATGTATGCATATGATTGACAGCTAAATTTACCAGTGTGTTGTAATTCAGATTGGAAACAAGTGGTTAAGCTTCATCATGCTTTGTACTGTCATCGTTGACAGACCTCCAACGCTCCACGGAAACCCTATATCTGTCCTGGTATTTCGACAATAGATTAAAAGAAAAGTACAACCAGATTAACCATAATCACAGTGCACAAATCAATTGATGATAAATTTCAAAATTTCGTGCTTAAAAATTACGGGTGATCTTCAAAACCATCATCAATCTTCTCTCTATGGCATAGCATCTGAGAAAAAAATGAGAGTTGAATCTCTTGGAATGGAATTTACGAATGTAATCAGTGGAAATAAAACTTGAGATTTAACATTTTTGTTATTTTGATCATCTAATTACTTCAAAGGACCCTTATGTCGAAAAGCTGTAATTTTTAACTCAAACAAACTAATGTACTTTTTTTTTTATTTTGTGATCTATTTAAAATAATACAAAAATACAATGACAACCGGGTTGACTACATCATTACGGCAATGGCCATTATAACTAATTTGTACCCCTAATTTCATCGATTGTTTGAACGTTGATGTCCAGGGAGAGCTCTAGCTTGCAAGAACAAGATACTTCTCGGGTACTTTTTCAAACAGACGTATGTCATTTTGTGAACAAAGAGGGGAAGTAAGATTCAAACGTAAATTTCTCGAAACACCTTTGGCTTTTTGGGAAATTGGGCCCCCAAACAAAGGAAAAAAATTGTTTTAGGGTTTGGGGGTTTTTTGTGGGGGGGGGGATTTGTGGGATTTGCTTGTGTGGGTACTCCTTCTCTTTGTTTACAAAATGACATACGTGTGGAAGTTTCCGAAACTTCTTCTTTAACTTCATACACTACTTCGATTCCGTTTTCTCGTCAAAAACCATGGCCCCATTGCTGTGGCCGTTGGCTTGATGCTTCTTCTGGCCGGACAAAATCCGCTGAATTTCCACCAGGGAAATGCCCTTGGTTTCCGGCACCACGAAGTACACGAAAGCGGTTCCGACGAGCGAGATGCCGGAGAACAGCCAGAACACTCCGGCGTTGCCGAGGCTATCCCGTAGACTTGGGAAGATCTTCGTTACCAAGAAGGCGAACAGCCAGGAAAATGCACCCGCCAGCGGGCTGACGTAGGCTTTGATATTGTTGGCGAACAATTCGCCGATCATGAGCCATGGGAGGGGACCGTAACCAATGGAGAACATGCCGATGAAGAGGCAGACGGCCAGAACAGAAAGCCAACCGAGATTTTCCACCTGGCTGGGATCATTTTCCTTGAGTTGGAAGTACACGGCAAGAATGATAGTGGCGATAGCCATGAAGAAGTCCGAGAGCATCAGTAGAATTCGTCGACCAGTTCTGTCAACGATGACGGTGGCCAGAAGAGTGGCTACGACTTGAATGACTCCAACAATAATGGTGGCATTGGTGGCTTCCAGTCCGGTATTGGCATCGGTAAAAATAGTGGTTGTGTAGAATATGATTGCATTGATTCCGGATAACTGGTGGAAAAACACCAGACCAAGGCAAATAATCAGTGCTCGGATGGTTGCTCGTTGTTTCAATCCTTGCCAAAAAGTAATCTTTTCGGCACGCATCTTGGCGTCCTCAGCTTTAAGATTTTCAATTTCGGCCCGTTCGTCGTAATGGCTGCCACGGAGCCATTTCAGGGACTTGGATGCCTCCCCATAGCGGTTCTTTTCAATCTAGTACGACAAAGTGATGATCATAACTTGTTCATAACGGACAAAAATGATCATACTCACAGAATATTGCGGGCTTTCAGGCATAAAGAAGAAAATCAATCCAAACGCAAGTGGTATAACTCCACAAATGATACTCAAAGTCTGTACCTTGACAGCGGCACCAACTCCGTAGGCAAACAGTATACCAATCGTCACCAATAGTTGGAAAAAAGTTCCCAGCATTCCACGGATCGACGGATGAGCAATCTCAGCCGTATAGGTCGGAGCAGAAACACAGAAGGCACCTCCGCCGATTCCGAGCAAGAATCGGCCCACCATCAACATGGCTACATTACTGGCAAATATGACCAACAACCAACCGAGCATCAGCGGCAGCACCAAGCTCAACATAGCCCACTTCCGACCGATCATTTTCATCATGATTCCAATGGGGAAGCACATCAATGCCGCACCCATATTTGCCATCGAGCCGATCCAGGAGAATTGCTCGATAGTAATGGGAAACCCATATTCTCCGTTCTGCACCAGAGGTATCTCCGCTGGCGATGTCCATCCGAGAAAAGTACCGCAAGCCAGAGCACCTCCGGATGCAGCCAGTCCAGCGATGAATTGTGGAAGTTTTCGGCCGGACTCACCGGCCATGTTGTTCACCGCGGAGTTGCTCATCGTCGGCTGTGATCAGACCAGCATCCACTATGGTAGAATCGTACTGAAACGTAAATAGGCGAAATGAGCGGAGTTCGCTCATTTTCGAAAATATTCAATTGTAAGCAACAGCGGTCGATGATAAGATAAATGTCTTTGAACAATTGCACTTTAACAATCAGGACTGATAATGCGATAGTGTTAACTACGGTGGAAAATGCTCAGATTCGCCGGTGGAGCTTAACTGACCATTTTACGAGATGACAGGAGAAAGAAGCTTTTTGTTGTTTTGATAATACTGATGTTGCTTCGCATAGCAGTTAGGCCGCTGCGTCCTGTCAAGTTTCATTCATGATTGAACAAATCAGCTGATAAAAAACGGCTCGTAGCTCGTAATATGCTCAAAACAAAGTATTTTTGGGGCTATCTCCCAATGGAAGAACACTTCGCGGGTATAATCTACCACTGAGTGGCTCTCGACTGTAGCAGGGGTTGGATAGTCATGAAGCAAATGGATATTGATTTTGGACTCAGGAAGTACCAGCACATCAGTCCCAAGCTTGATGAATCACCCCCTAAAAACATAGCTCAGAACGAATAACCCCGCAAATAGTCTGCCAAAATAACACAGCAAACCAAAACAAAAACTTAGATTCTAGTACCGTATTCGGAAAGATTGGTCTCGATTGAGTTGGAATCAAAAGTCGATAGAAGCTTCGACAAAGAATCAGACTCTGTAGTGGAAAAGGCGAGTTTTGACGAAGAAGCTGATTATGAAGCATTTTCGGAAGCGGATTCGGACTTGGTGGTTGACAGTACGAGTGTCGACGAAGAAATGCTTTGTGAAGGTTTCCGGAAGAAGATTTCGACGACGAAGATTATTTCAATACGGAGGACAATGGTGAAGATCAAGCGGGGCTTGTTTGACCCAAACGCGGTTCTGCAGGTATACTACCGTCATGATACAAAGATTTTGATGTCGGAGATGGATGAACTAGAAGCGAGGAACTATCGTGTAATGGGATATTCGGGGCAGTGACACGGAAAACTAACTTGCAAGTCGCGGAATTAATTAGAACAAGAAAAGAACTTTTTATTGAACGTGTTTACTGTACACAAACTTGGTTAGCGAACGAATGAAGGAAACTGCGCACACATGTGGTCGTATGTTGACAGCTCATCGCTAAGTGGGTTCGGCCCCGTCCGCCGAACGAATAAGGTTCGGATATTGCCTATCCTAACACCCCTGCTCAATGTCCAGAATGTGCCAACCCCAAGTTGACTCGCTGTTACAGGAAAAGACTTACCGGCAAACCTTTAGTCATGATGTCGGCTACCTGTTCACCGGTGGGGATGTAACGAACAGCTATATGCCCCCGCTGAATCTCTTCACGGATGAATCGATGCTTGACGTCCACGTCCACATCTTCCTTCCACGTCCCGGTCAATCTTCATGCCGAGTAATGTTCGTACTTCACCTATGTCCGACATTTCGAACTCGCTTGAGAGGCACCGCTTCACTGCTTCAACCGCTTTCAGCTGACTACAGACCACAAGCAAGTCGTCTACGTACAGCACCAGAATGATTTGGTTGCATCCGGAACCCTTCACGTAGAGGCACGGGACGCTCAAGCTTCGACGGAATCCCAATCGCTCGACAAAGCTGTGGAATCTTGAATTCCAGGCCCTCGATGCCTGCTTCAGGCCGTACAGTGACCGTTTGAGACGGCATACCAGATTCTTGCCTTGTTCGAACCCCTCCGGCTGGGACATGAAAATCTCCTCGTCCAACTGCCCGTTGAGGAACGCTGTCTTCACATCCATCTGATGCACTATCATCTTCTGCTCGTTCGCAATGGCTAGAACAACTCGCACAGTGTCCAAACGCGCAACCGGAGAATAGGTTTCGCCGTAATCAAAACCTGCTTTCTGGCAGAATCCATGGGCCACGAGTCTTGCCTTGAAGCGATCTTACCCATCGGTTTCGGGAAGTTTCACTAGCGTCCACGTATGGTTCCGCTCGAGGGAATCCATCTCCTCGCGGATGGCTGCCTCCATTACAATCCGGCCTCTTCTTCATTTCCGCCAGCAAACTTGGCAAATTGTCGACAAAACTCGTCGCGTGCAACGCGAATCCCGTGTAGTCCATCTCGTAGTCTTGATGCCATCCCGGAGGATTCCGGTCCCGTTCCGATCGGCGATCTGATAATGTTGATTCCGGTTCTTCATTTTCTTCTTGGATCATTCTATCAGCACAGCTACCGAAACTGTCTTCCACAGTGTCTTCGTTCTAATCCCCAGCTGATCCGTCCGAATCTCCGCCTGATCCATCCGATACTTCGGGAACATCCTCATCTTCAGCGTCGCTCTCGTCGTCGGACTCGCTATCCGACTCGTTCCGAACTGCACGAACTGAAAATAGATTGGTACTGCATTCGACTTTCGGACCCTCTTCCGAATTCGTTCGGCGCTCGCCTTCAACGAACGCAACGTCTCGAGCTACGACGATCTTATAGTGTTTGGGATCCCAACCGCAGTGAGAGTATCCCACGAAAATTCCTCTCCAGGATTTCGCATCCAGCTTTTTCCTACCTTCTTTGGGAATATGGACAAACACCTCCGCTCTGAAAGCCCGCAGGTTTCGGATATTTGGCTTTCGCCCTTCCCAAATTTCGTACGGTCTCTTCCGCTGATCGATCGCACTGGCAGGGCTGCGGTTGGCCAAGAACGCAGCCTTCTGGATCGCTGGACCCCAGAACTCCTTGTCGATACCGCTGTCCTCGAGCATGGACCGAACCTTCTCCACGAGCGTCCGTTCATTCGCTCGCTCACCCTGTTTTGTTCAGGGGTATAGGGGTCGGTCCACTCAATATGGATCCCTTTCTCCTTGCAAAACCATTTGAACTCACGACCGACATATTCGCCACCGTTATCGCAGCGAAGCCGGGATATACGCGATCCGAACTCACTAGCGCTTCATACTCCTTGTACCTGTCCAACACTTGATCTTTCGAGTTCATCAGCCACACTACCGTAAAACGACTCCAGTAAGGTAACGAAATACTTTTCACTTTCTATGCCCACCGGGCCACAAACGTCCGAATGGATGAGTAGCACTCGCCTCGACTGTCGACTCTCGCGCGCGGAGAAGGGTTTACGTGTTTGTTTTCCAACGATGCAACTCACAAACAAATTCGCCAGCGGATGGCTTCAGCTTATCACTCATCCCGACGGCCATCTCGTTTCCGATCAACACCTTCAAGTTCTTCGCACTGAGGTGCCCGTACCGACGATGCCAGAATTTTAGTTCTTTGGGCACACGACCGCACGAATACAACACTGATTCGGATGGCGCTTTCCGATGAAAGTTCAGTTCATAGAGTTTACCGCGACGCTCACCAATCGCGATCACTTCCGAATCCCGTTCGATAGGCACGACACCGTCAGCGAACACAACTTTCAGGCCGGCCATTTCCATCTTCCGAACGGAAGTTCACTCGCGCCTCCGGGATGTAAAGGACGTTTTTAAGTTTGATAGGAATCGACTTACCCCTCGATACGGCAAACACATCGATCTCACCGTACTCTTTGGCAACGATAGATTGCCCTTCCTTCGCTACCGAAATGTGCATCGGTTCCCTCAACGGAAAAAGCTTCTCGAACAGCTTCCGATCGTTGGTCAGATGCTCCGAGGATCCAGAGTCGATGATCCAGCTTGTTTTCGGCAACCGCTTTTGCTCGCCGCTGAGAAAACAAACACCCTTTTCACCTTTTCCCAGGTGCGCACTCGTTTGCGTCGATTCCTTCGTCTTGTTTTTCTGCTCCGGGCAATCGACAATCTTGTGCCCTTCCCGGTTGCATCCAAAACACTTCCACTTGGCATTCTTCTTCTAATTCTTCTGCTGTTTCGAATTTCCGGTTCCACTGAATGCTGCTGCTTCCACTTTGGAACCGCTCGGCTTGCTACCTTCACCGCTGCGCTTGATATCCCCATAAAGCAATCTGCACTTGTAGAACTCCAACGACAACAATCCTTCCAGAGCCGTGACAACATTCGCGAAGGCTGGCTCTAACGTGAGCAGCAGGTAACACACAATATCTAGCTCCTCCAGCTTTGGGGCTATTCATAAACCACGTAGACTTTTCTGGGGGGGGGGGGGGAGGGGGTGTTAAACCAAAATCTACGCTCCATACAAAATTTCAAATAATTGTATGGAGAAAAGTCTACGAGGGGGGAGGGGGGTCTGAGATTTTCAAAAATGAGTCTACGTGGTTTATGAACAGGCCCTTTGTTCCGGTCGACTTATAGTCCCGGACGATCCGCTCAAAGGTTAGGAAGTGCTCCTGCGAACCACCACCGTCGTGCCGCAGTGTGAGGAGCTTCTTCTGCAAGTGGAGACGACTTGCGATGCTTTTCTGCTGAAACTTTTGTTCCAGAGCCAACCAGACGGCCCTCGAAGACTGTTTGTCCTGGATATACTCCAACATATTGTCGTTAATCCTGGAAATCAGCAGCAACTTGCAACGCCTATCCTTTTTCGACTGCTTCTCAGCCGCCATTGCCTTCGTTTCCCGAACAGCAGCAGCATCCTCCTCCTTCACCACCAGCTCATCAATTTCCGCCGCTTCCCGCTCGATGCACTCCCGGAGCTCGTGCTCCTCCAGGAGAACCAACATCCGGAACTTCCACTGTGGGTAATTTGATCCGTCGAACAGGGGCACTCGTGCAGTTTCTGCTTCCTCTGTCCATTTTTATTTACATTTGCACTTTTTCCGCACTCGCGAACACTGGGCCCATAACCTAATGAGATATTCGAGGCAGTGACACGGAAAACTAACTTGCAAGTTGCAGAATTCATTAGAACAAGAATAGAACTTTTTATTGAACGTGTTTACTGTACACTAACTTGATTTGACGATGAATGAAGGAAGCTGCGCACACATGCGGTCGTATGTTGACAGCTCATTGCTAGGTGGGTTCGGCCACCTCCGCCGAACGAATAGGGTTCGGATATTGCCGTGAAGCAATGAACAGTGTGGACAATGATTTGTGGGTTGAACCGATGGATGGCGAACATCACTCGTTGGTGAAGAAGGGTACGTGGTCGTTGGTTCCACTACCTAAAGGTTGTCAAGCGATAGGATTAAAATATGTCATCAAAAGGAAGAAGACCTCAACTGGACATATGGTGCGCTACAAAGCACGGCTAGCTGCCCAGGGGTGTGCCCAGTTATACGGCTGGGACTTTGTCGAAGTTTTTGCGCCAGTTGCAATGCCGTCGACATTCCGGGTACTCACTGGCGGGACATTTAAAGCTACATGTCCGTCACATCGATGTGAGGAACGCATACTTGAATGGGACCCTAAGCGAGGAAATTATCATGCGCCAGGATACGAGGAACCTGGAAAAGAAGAGCTCGTCTGCAGGATGCACCGGAGCTTGTACGGGCTAAAACTGACGGCCCGTGTCTGGAATGCAACGGCGAAGAAGGTATTGCTGAGTTTAAGATTCCATCAGTCAGATTCGGACGCTTGCCTATTTTTGAAGCAGTTGGACAACGGTGAGTGGATGTTTGTCCTGATATACGTAGTTAGATGATATTGTTGTTTACCCGATAATTACCCAATAACGAGCAGTACCACAGCCTAGTGGGAGCACTATTTAACCTGGCCACCAACACCAGGCCAGACATTGTAGCGGCCGTGTCCATCTTCAGTCGTAGCAGCAGCAATCCTACGCAGCGAGAATGGGTCGAACTTATGCGAAGATCTGGTTCTACGACTTGAACTCGAGCAAAAAGGTGGATTGAAGCTGATTTGATACAGTTATGCAGACTGGGCCGGTGATACTTAAGACCTGAAGTCCACCAGTGGTTTTGTTTGAAATCCAAGTCTTATATGTAGTAAGTTTCGTCGTTTTTTGTTCATTGGACTGTTGGTCAATGACAGGCCGTCGGTTGATCATCGCCCATTTGTCGTGCCCGTGGGTCTCCCATATAAATTTCAAACGGGTTGTGTACAGTCAATTTTAAATCAAAATTTAGATCAAAATATAGAAAATTAGATCGTTATAAACCTTCCAGAATTTGAACTTATAACGATCTAATCTGAAATCGTTTAACCACAAAGGAGCAGAAATTTCAAAATCTGCATAAGTCTAAACAGTGCGATAATATCTCAGAAATCGCTTTCAGGAACGTCCCAGGGGGACTTTATCATGAAATCCCTTAATTACATTGGAATATCCTACAAGTTTAAATTCTTTCTATAAAAAGAAAGTCGCTGGGATCGTCATCAAAATCGTAGATAGCAATGTCGAAGTATTGAAATGTTTTACTCACGATCGCTTTATTTCCAAACTTTACATAATAGACAATGATAATACATCAATACACTAATGATGTCCTAAATTGAAACTAGCTTGTTCATTTCACTTACTTTACAGTTTGAAATGTCGACGATGTCCGAGAATTTCCGACTTCGGAAAGAGGAGCATTCATCCATAGCGTTCACTATATAAATAACTATCGCCATTATTAAAAAATAACTATATAAAAATTGCAAACCAGTTCTTTCGTTCCATGGTGTGATGTGCAGTAGCAGATATCATTAAACAAACATATCAGTACAATTTGACCTGCGTGGTTTATGTCTGTTCTCGAAAGTCTTAGATTGCATTCGGCTTAGCTAGTAGAGTTGGGCTCAACACGGAAAATATTTACAACAAATATAGCTTGACCAGACGGCGATTTCTATTGCGTGTCGGTTTTCTCGTCATGCTCCATAGCTGGATTGCTGTGGCCACTGGTTCGTCGCACCTTCTCACCGGACAGCATCCTTTGGATGTCCGACAGGGAGATACCCTTGGTTTCCGGCACAATGAAGAACACGAAAACAGTTCCGAGAAGCGAGAGGCCAGAGAACAGCCAGAAGACACCGGCATTGCCGAGTCCATCGCGCAAGTTGGTGAAGATTTTCGTTACCAAGAATGCGAGCAACCAGTTGAACACTCCGGCCAATGGACTGACATAGGCCTTGACGTTGTTGGCGAATAGCTCGCCTACCATAAGCCACGGAATAGGACCAAATCCAATGGAGAACATTGCTATAAATAGGCAGACGGCCAGAACGGGGAGCCAACCGAGGTTTTCCACTTGGGTGGGATCGTCTTCCTTGAGCTGGAAGTACACGGCGAGGAGGATAGTGGAGATAGCCATGAAGAAGTCTGAAATCATTAGCAAAATTCGACGACCGGTTTTGTCAACGATGAAGGTAGCCAGCAGGGTGGCTACGACTTGGATGACTCCTACGATGATGGTGGCATCGGTGGCCTCCAGTCCAGTGTTGGCATCGCGGAAAATGGTGTTGGTGTAGAAGATGACGGCGTTGATTCCAGACAACTGCTGGAAGAACATCAGACCGAGAGATATAATCAACGCTCGGATGGTTGCTCGCTGTTGGAAACTCTGTGCAAAGGTGATCTTTTCCTCGCGCATTTTGGCATCTTCCTGCTTAAGATCTTCAATCTCGGCTCGTTCATCGTAGCGGCTTCCCCGGAGCCATTTCAGGGACTTGGAAGCGTCGTCGTAGCGGCTCTTTTCAATCTACGGAATGGATCAATTATCAATCTGCGTTGATGGCAGTAAAATTAGCAATACTTACGAAGTAATGAGGACTTTCGGGCATGAAGAAAAAGATCAGTCCAAACGCAAGTGGAATCACACCGCAAATGATACTCAGCACCTGAACGTTGACAGCGGCACCGACACCGTAGACGAACAGAATACCAATCGTTACCAACAGTTGGAAGAATGTTCCTAAGGTTCCACGGATCGATGATTGAGCAATCTCAGCCGTGTACGTCGGAGCAGCGATACAGAAAGCTCCACCGCCAATACCGAGGAAGAATCGGCCCACCATCAACATGGCCACGTTGTTTGCAAAGATGATCAACAACCAACCGAGCAATAGCGGGAGCACCATGGTCAACATGGCCCATTTACGACCAATCAACTTCATCATGATGCCGATGGGGAAGCACATCAACGCCGCACCAAGGTTGGCCATCGAGCCGATCCAGGAGAACTCTTCGGCCGTGATGGGAAAACCATATTCTGAATTTAACACCAGAGGGCCTTCCGCTGGCGAGGTCCATCCGAGAAAGGTACCGGCAGCCAGGGCACCACCGGAGGCTGCCAGTCCGGCAATGTATTGCGGGAGCTTTCGGCCGGACTCACCGGCCACGTTATTCACCACGAAGCTGCTCATCGTTTCACGGGTCTGCAATGATAGGGAAAAAGCAATCGAAGCAATTAGTGTCACCTGGGAATAAAATCGATTGGACGGTTAATAATTGTATACATCATCGGTTGTAATGACATCGGCTGCGGTGGATCCGTATCGATGCGAGCTTGTCGCTGGAATCGCTGGAATGAGCGGAGCGCGCTCGTTTTCGGGATTTGCCATTTTTCAGTTTCAACTTTCGGCGATAAGATAAATTGCCTTGAATACTGCCGAACAATCGCACTTTGAATGATGACGAGCACCAGAGGGAATGATAATGCGATGGTGGTAATTACGCTGGCACGTTACGGTTCGTTGGTGAAGCTTGATTTGGGCGGAGAGGTTTTGATTGACAGACAAATTAACTGTTCGATTGTTTGTTATCGGCAGATGTATCGCAGTTTTTGATACTAATCCAGCAAGGTTAGTTCGTCAAGCTTTGAATTCACTTTCTTCAATGGACATATTTTCATTCTGAACAGAAAAAAAGTCGCAACACACTCCCTATCAGTTGCCTTTTTTCCCTCTTGATTAAGTTATGGTGAATCGAAAGGTTTTTGAATTCGTTTTTGATTCAGTTCCAAACTGGACCAGGTATCAAAAAATGGGTCGGCTTGTTGTGTGTTGAAAGTCAGAGTGTATGGTTTTATTTGTAACTCGTATTGTGTTGAGGTTTGCACTGACAATAAGTTCGAGTATCACAGATTGGAACTAGTTCCAACCTAGGTTCAAAAACAAATTCGATATAAGATGAACCTTTTGTTTTGGTTTGGATTGTCATCGCAATGGTGATGTAGATATACACCCACACTAATGTGCTGCAGTGTCCCATTTTGAAATGAATACCGTTCAGTGGGCTAACTACATCATTGACAAAAGGTAACATGAATGAAAGGCTGATGAGAATGAACGTTTTGTTCATTCAATATAGGGTATGCGTCCCTTGACTCAGCCTAATATGCAACAATCGATTACATTTTTTTCTATAACTCATAAAGTATTTGAGCTGGAAGCGAAATTTAACTAGTTGTACACTTGCTTAGATATGTTCAATATGCCATTTGGTAGTATGTATCACGAAAAGTTACACAACTCATTTTATAAAGTCAGAAACTTTCGAGGGATATGGATGTAATGTCGGTCTATAAGCGCCAAATTGGGTCTATTCATGGATGCAAGTTCGTCCCATTCGACAGATTTGTTATTAAATGTTGTCTCCGTACGATATTTTTTTCTGATTTACTGATTCAATGCGTTTCCAGCTGTATTCACTCTACTCAACAAACAATTTCATAAATCAATCAATACTAAAACTACTAAGAAACATTTATGTGATTTTCACATATGATTGATAATCAAAACATTATAATTCACTCTACACAGATTTTGTTCCTTTAGTTTGTGTTAAGATGACCCATATGTAAAACTTTCAATCGAAACTCAGAAATTTTTATTGTAAATTTTACCAATAACAACATTTTTACTACGCTTTCCATATTACAGGCTATAGTTGGGAACGTGAAAAAAAATATGTTCCTAACATTGAGTCTATGGTTTTCTTGTTAAATTATTGTTATTTTACCTATGTGACCTGTTAGTTTATAACGTGTGACTATTTTCTGTACATCTTGGCTGTAATATTCGGTTTATAGGTTCAATTTCCGCAAATTAAGATCATTCGAAGATCGTGTAGATAATCTGTTCAGCTTAACCAGTAAAGTCATATTGTCTAAAAAGTTGAGGAAATCGAAAATTACGCGGAAGTGAACAACTTTTAATTGATCAATAATGTCTCAATTGCTTTGAAATAAATCGGTCATCCTGATAGGAACATAATGTTGTTGATTATCGGCGAATTAATGACATTTTTGGTACATAGGCCGAATGAAGGAGCTAGGCTGACATTACATCCCGTTACCCTAGCTGAGAATGCCCTGTTTTTAGTACAAGCTTGGTTGGGGCTGTACGATGGGAACACTTGAAGGTGCATTAGGCGCGCGATTTCATTATTGCAACACGTGTCAGCTCGGAGTTGAAAGGAATGGATAAAACGCTTTCCCCCATGGCGTAGCTGAAAAAGTCTAGGGTTTTTTTTTTTCATTAGGGCGAATCTACAATTGAGAGATTCTCTCAGGGCTCGCTCTCTTTCATTCATAAACCAATCACCTTTACGTTTTTCATTCTATTATTTGTAGAGTATGCGAGCCAGCACTGTTGTGTTTCGATCTGTACTAAAGAATCCCTCGAAAGCTTTATAATGGCGCTGTAATGAATGAAAGAGAGTGAGCCCAGAGAGAATCTCTCAATAGATCATTGCACGGAATGTATTAACCTCACTTTTTTGACAGTTTAGGGAGCTTGTTTACAAGGTGTTAGAATTCGAACCGCTCAAACAAACAATTTCATTCGCTTTTTCCGGATTCTGTACGATTTGGTTCAGGAAATTATGTAAAAATAAGCACTGGTGTCTGTTTCCCAGCTGTTTTACTTCAATCGTAATAAATTTAGAGCACAAAATCTCAAACCGATCTTACCATAAATATTCTAAGTCCACATAAACAAGCTCCTGGAACTGTCAAAACTGCATTGACGACGCTATCGTGCAATGATCTATTGTAGAATCGCCCTAATGAAAAAAAAAAACAAACCCTACAATTGATTGTTAATTCCGTTCCGATTTTGTTCACTTTTCAAGGAACTTTGAAGTGATATTCTTACCACAACATGAAATGCATGAGACCACCGACATACCGAAATATCAAAAGCAATTCGTTTGAAAACGAACGAACATACGCTTGAAACCCGGAATAAATCACACCCGACAATGAATTTTTCTCCCGTTCACTATTTAAAACTTTGGCTGATCCCAAGGCTATTCTACTTTGTATGGGCTGTTTTAGTTTACAACTAGAACTGAAACAAGCCGTTCCTAATGCTACACTATGAGATATCTCTAAGCGGTGATAGTTTAAAAAGTAATCAATGTTAGCATTCACGTAATTTACAAGTACTATAGTATAAAAAGTATACTAACATCCTACATAGTATAAACTTAGTCCAAGTTGTGATAGAAAATTGTATACATAAGATTATTTTCCTAACTATAGCGGGACCATGTTGATGATGTCAACATTTCATCGACTTTCGGTTTGTGATTTTTTCAATCAAAAAGTTTTAATGTTCAGACAAGTAGAAGGCGTTCAACTCGTGTGCTGAGTGTACGGTGCTTTTATCTCAGATGAAGGAAAAATACTACATAGAATTGAACTTAAAACTATATTTAGAATGTAAGATATATTATCACATTTTATGTTAATGTATTCCAACAGTTTAATCTCATTTTCACCATACACCCTCTACAATAACACATATTGTTAATGTATGCCATATTGTCATTGAAAGGTTTTTTATTGTCTGCACTCGGTCTGGATTATATAGCAACTTTTTGGCATAGAGTACAGCAAAAATTTTGTTCGTGAAAATTTCCATTTATTTATGGTAACCTAACTTAACCGCCTATTTAGCATATTGTTATTTGGCCTTTTACCATCTGAAATATTGTTAAAACTATATAGGTTATTGTTAGTTTATAGTTGTCAATTATAAAGGTAAATGTCGTAACAATAACGTAAATGGTCGTCAACAATTAGAAATAAGGTCAAGGAATGGTTTGTGAATATGCGGGTTGTGCCTATGAAAGAACCTGTTGGCGTTGGTCGAGCAAGAAAAGATAATTCCCCGATCGGAGATGCTCGGTTGCATAACGACGAACTTGGCGGCCCTGATCAGTTTTGTATGTCTTAGGTATGCCTGTATGTTCAACGTGAGCTAATAATTTTGTTCCCCCAACCCCATAGCACTCAACTGCAAGACAAAACAATGACTGAGCGCCTGTACCACATCTCTCAAACCAACCTTCTTGCGGTGAATATTATTCGGGGCAACCCCAAGCAGCTGGTCAATAACTACCGAACTTTTATGTTGCTGCTGTTTTATCCAAAATGAGACGACTCTTCAGGGTATGTATGGTTATTTCATCGAACTGCAGCCTTACGTAATTTCATTCCTAATTTTTGGCTTACAGAACCGTCTGAGCGATCTGGTCGTACGTGTTCGATTTACACCGATAGTTACTCGAGCTCCCTGCGATCTGGCTACTGGCATATCCAGCCGAAACGATCCAATATCTGGATCTGGAACCGAATCTGCTGCAGAACAACTATTCCAAGTTGCCGATTTGCTGCTATTGCAAAGGCAATGCATTGGTTTACATCCGTTAATAAAATCTTTTAAGTAATAAGGCGCTATGCCTGCAAGTGGGTTGTTCAGCGTTACTGTATCCTTAAGTTTCAAATTTGCATCCCGAAAAATCTGATAACCCACCAGAGTGTATGCAATCATCCGCTCAATCGGATTTTATTGACACCGACAGATTTTAAATTGCGGTGTTAGTAGTTTTGTAGTTGGGAAAAAAACAAATCCGGGTCAGGATCACATTTTATACTTGATTTAGAATAAATTACCAATTAACGACGCTCTTATATTTGAAAGCTAAACTACGTCCCTAATACTTCAAGTTTATGCTAAGCGAGTATAGTTGTCGTTTATACGAAGCATTGCGTCAACGAAGGCGTATATCGATTTAGAGTAAACTTTAAACTAGTTAGTTTATGTTTTTTTCTGAGTGTGCACAGAGCTGTGCGCTGCCAAGATGCACGCTATTTCCAAACAACGCAAAATTTAGTACGATTGACTTATGGCTGGCACACAATTGATACGTTGCGGATGCGTTTGCGTGGATTTGACAGTTTTCCCATAGGTTTTCTGTCAAATTTACGTCAACGCATCCGCAACGTATCAATTGTGGGTGACCCTTTAAATCGGTCAAAAGTATGGCTATTCAAAAGTGAGCAAAGATAGTTCGTAGTGTTAGGATGACAGACAGTCAACGTCGGCTTGAATCCGATCGAAAAAAGTTGCGACACAGATGTATGTCGCTTAGAATTTCGTTGATTGCTGGCTTATTATTGTATATATAGACTGTTCCAGAAATTATAAGCACACCTTACGTTAACGGTCATTTAGAATTGAATGAAATTTTTCAAATGATTTTGGCTCCGTCCTTTTGTTTACACAGAGAAAAAGAGTCGTGCACAAATGGTACACTGTGAGTGGAATCTCTTTAAAAAAAAAATAGGCCAAGGAAGAGGGTGTGAGCATTGGAGCGGTACGAACTGCAGTTAGAAAATTTTGGAAAACAATGTACTTTTGAAGATGTACCGAGGAGTGGTCAGAAATCTGATCCTGAGAGTCCTGCTATTGACAAAAAAAGATCAGGGATGGCTGTAAGCCGGAGCCCTCGGCTTCCATTCAAGATGTGCCGAACAAGATTGGGACCTCGACGTCTAACGTGATGCGTGCAAAAGAGCGACTTGGGCTCAAGACATGCCGGAAGCAGAAGAAACCCAAAATAAAACTCATATCAGGATGCGTCTGTGAAATCGAGAGCTCGGAAACTATATGATACATTTTGTGTTGAAATTCTGCGTGTATAATCATGGACGATAAAACGTATGTGAAATTGGATAGTAAAACCCTTCCCGGACAACAATACTTCACCGTATGCAAGGACAGGGAAATCCCCGAAAAGGAGGACGCCATATTCATCGAAAAATTTGGCAAGAAGGTGATGGTGTGGCAGGCAATATGAGAATGCGGCAAAATATCTAGCCCGTACGTAACATCGGAGACAATGAACACCCAGAAGTTTATCAAAGAATGCATCCAGAGGCGTTTATTGCCGATAATCAAGCAGCATGATGGTCCAGTCATATTTGGCCTGATTTGGCATCATGTCATTACGCCAAGGACACACTTGGGTGGTACAAAAACCAAACCCAGTGAACACAAGATCGCATATAATAGCGGATATGAGTATAAAGTGGAGGCGATATACGTCCAGTTTACATGGAGTCAAATGAAGGAATGTACGTAAATAGCTTCCACGTTGTACACATATGCGCTATCATATACGATTTTGTGTTGACTGGGAAATGTCTGTTTCGTGCCGAAAGACATGCATCCGCCAAATTTCCCGGAGGCACGGCCAATCGAGACTTTCCTGGCTTTGACTAAAGTGAAACTACGGAAATTCGTAAAACCAGCAGATGACATCGAAAAATTTAAAAAGTATTGGACAAAAGTGCTGAAAATGGTGGGAAGTGCAACTGTGCAGAAGCTTATGGGTCATGTTCGAGGAAAAGTGAGATGTCTCGGTTATAATTAAAGATTTTGTTTGAACAAGAGTAAAATGTTCTGTAAAACATCAGTGCTGATATAATTTCTGGTGTTGCGGGAAATTTGGTTTGATAGCAAAATGTCCAAAACAAATTAAATTTTTTACGGCGTATCATGCTCCAAATCATGTACGCATTTTATTTTGTGGTGAATATTGGCACGGAAAAAGCCAAAAATTAATGCGCCTCGGAAATTAAGCGAGTTTACCACAACAAAAACAAAATCAAAACAAATATATTCGATAAATTAATCATGAATTTCTTGAAAAATTATGGAATTCAATATGGCTATCTCAAAAAAAAAAATGCCGAAATTGGTTTCCGATGTACAGTTTATTTGCATTACATTTCATATTTGATGCATTTATTTTTCCACATTTCAATTATTTCTTATACTTTAATATAGCGATAGGAAAAAAAATCACAAGTCTGCCATAAAGCAAAGTTATCTTCGCAATGACTACTAAAAAACTATTTGGTCATTTGATGACTTCCCTCAATGTCAATTTGCCGTTTAATGCATTTACAGGAGGCAAAATGGCTTTGAAATGCTTTTTCAACTGACCATAACCAAATAACATGAATGAGTCCTAAAACGGCTTTTCAAAACAGCATTTTATGAGTTCATAAAGCCGAAATAAAACCGTTGATAGGAGTAAAAGGAATTGGGGAAAACGAGGTTTTAAGATCGTTTTAAACAAGCCTTGTAGGTTCTCATAAACCTGACTAAAATATGAAACCTATTGGCACCTCTTGGTGCCATAATAAAACCAAATTGATTCCTACCCAGTAAACACAAGATCGCATATAATAACGGATATGAGTTTCGGCAAGGTGATGGATTGTCGTGTTTGTTGTTTAACATTGCATTGGAGGGTGTGATTCGAAGAGCTGGGATAGACACGAGTGGCACGATCTTCAGGAAGTCTGTCCAACTATTTGGCTTCGCCGACGACGTTGATATCGTAGCACGTAACTTTGAGACGATGGCGGAAACGTACACACTTAGAAAATTTTACAGTATTCGGTAATTTTTTACCGAACTTTCAACAGCTGAACGTTCGGTAATCTGTTCGGTAATTAAATCAATTACCGAACGTTCGGTACTCAAATTTTATGATGAACTGTCAAAAACTACCGTACAATTCGGTAATGGAAGATTTGATGATCTGTCAAAAATTACCGTACAGTTCGGTAATTTGTGTAGTCTGGTACCGAACCGTTTCGGTATTTTGTTTTTGTTTGCATCGTTAATTGAATATATTAAACAAAACTATATTTGTTGTTATTCCGACCGGGACTGTGAGGTCTTTCCAGCATATGGCGCAGTCAACGAAATACTGCGAACGACGCGTGTCGACTACATCGTATGCTGGTCAGTGAAGTTGTGTTCTACCTGTAGATGGATACAATGCTGCAAATATATTTTGCATGTGTATCATTTAGAATAATAATCCCTTTTTACATCAAACCTACTGATTGTTTAGCGTGTAATCAGCACCTTTGAAATATTTATAGCTAGCCGGATGAAAGCTCTAATTAACGCTGGTTTATTTTCTACATACATACATGGAATAATTAAAATTAATCAATATCCAAACTACCTTCTGCACAACCGATCACTGGAACCACGAGGCTTCATAGAAAATGGCTGACAGTTTGACAGTTAATAATACTTTACCGGGCTTCGGTTATTCAGAGTTCGTTTTACGTTTTGTTCGGTAAAGTTCTTACCGTATTCAGCGATTGTTTGTCTTTACCGTATGGATTGTATTTTTTTCTACCGTATTCGGTAAATAAAATTCAACATTACAGATCGTTCGGTAAAGTTTTACAAAATTACGGTAACATTTTTTATGTTTACCGAAAAATCGGTAAGATGTTATGTTTACCGAAATGTTTCGTCAATTTTTTTACCGAACAGCAAAATCGAATTTAAGTGTGTACATCAGACTTCAGGCTGAAGCTGGTATGATTGGGCTTGTGATTAATGCGTTAAAAACAAAATACATGAAGGGAAGAGGCTCACGAGAAGAAAATGTTAGTTCAGATCGACGGTGATGAAATCGAGGTAGTAGACGAATTCGTGTATCTGGGCTCATTGGTGACCGCCGATAACGACATCAGCAGAGAAATACAAAGGCGTATTATGGCTGGCAATCGTGCCTACTTTGGGCTCCGAAGGACGCTAAGATCGAACAAAGTTCGCCGAACCACAAAGTTGACCATCTACAAGACATTAATTAGACCGGTAGTTCTCTACGGCCACGAAACATGGACATTGCTAGTGGAGGACCAACGCACCCTTGGAGTCTTTGAACGGAAGGTGCTGCGTACGATCTACGGTGGAGTGCAGATGGAAGATGGAACGTGGAGGAGGCGAATGAACCACGAATTGCACCAGTTGCTGGGATAACCTCCCATCGTACACAAAAATCGGTCGACTACGATGGGCTGGGCATGTCGTAAGAATGTCGGAGGACAGCCCTGTGAAAATGGTTCTCGAAAACGGAGGCGCGCAACGAGCAAGGTGGATTGATCAAGTAGAAGGCGACCTGCGGACCCTCCGCAGACAGCGACGCTGGCGAGGTACAGCCATGGACCGATTACAATGGAAACAACTTCTGTGTACAGCAGAGGCCACACCGGCCTTAGTCTGATTGGTAAGATGGTAAGGTTTGAGACCCCTCTCTTCTCTGAAAGGGGAGTTCTCATACAAATCAAACAGAAATTTCTGCATAACTCGAGAACTAATGAAGCAAATGAAACAAAATTTGGCAAGTAGGGGTTTTTGGAGGAAAGAAATGTTTCTATGGTGGTTCGAGTCCCTTCCTCTCTCTGAAAGGGGGGGGGGGGGGGGGGGCTCTCATACAAATGAAACACATATTTCAACCATACATGAGAATTATCCAGGCTACTAAAACACAAAATGTGTATTTCCCGGGTAAGTAGCATGTTCTGATAGAAGTTTGAACCACTTCTTAGTTAAGAAAGGGGGATGCTTGAGCTACTCTCAATGCTACATTATGCACAAGAAGTTAATCTAAGGTTCTGCAAGAGACAATTGCGTTCAAACTGACAGTATACGGCGTAGTTTGAAGATAAAATCTAGACAAAATCGTCAAGGGGTCGAAAGTAACAATTGTAAACAATGACTTAAAACGTAAATTTCCTGGAAATGCCAGGTTGCTAACATCTATATCCACTACCGACGGGAAAGTTATAACTTCCTGTATCTGTTTCTGGTGCTTTTTTGTTTGTGGGAGCAAGTAGATACCAGAAAAATACTATAGAAGTCATTGTTTACAAATGTATTATATTTATAGTTTTATAGCATTTATACGCATTTATAGTCAGGTGAAAATTGTTGTTGTTTGCGCTTAATTTAACCCTCGAAATAGTAGTTACTACTGTGGTTTTTTTTGCGTGTATGAAATGCTTCAACACAGAGCGAAAAACCATGGAAGAAACTATCGATCGGAGGGTTATAGCAACAATCAATATGCAACTAGCGATTTGAAATTGGTTCACTGTTGTAGAACCCCTTGGTCCGAAGTACACCTTGCAGCCAGCACCTAGCTATACATATTTGCGCCTTTGGTTTGATTTGCTGTGTTATTTTGACAGAATATTTGAGAGTGTGTTCGTGTGAGTTCATTATTAGGGGCGTATTATTAAGCTTGGGACCGAGCTTGGGACCGATGTGCTACTACTGACTGAGCCAAGAAAAAAATCGTATTTGTTCGGGACCTACTGGTCTTAGAGTTCGTCTATGGTAATAAAGTACATGATATATCTGCTTTATCATGAATCGCACTATATCACGTAACTGTGAGCCAACACGAAGCTTTGTCAGCCCTGGAAAAGTTGGTTGTGTCGAAAGGGTCGGGCACAGACAAGATACCGCCGTTGTTTTTAAGAGAATGTGCTGATTCACTGCTGATGCCTTTGACGACTATTTTTAACAGGTCACTCAGTGAAGGTACTTTTCCCGAAGCGTGGAAGTTAGCCTCAATCACACCGATTTTCAAAGCTGGTAACAAACATGCTGTTGAAAATTACAGAGGTGTTTCGTTTTTATGCTGTATGGCCAAGGTGTTTGAACAATTGGTTCACAAGGCTCTTTACGCTGTATCTCGACCGCTAATTTCTGAATTTCAACATGGTTTTGTTTAGAAGCGATCCACGACAACGAATCTGATGTCTTACGTAAATTTTCTATCAACAGAAATTGTGAATCGTCACCAAGTTGATGCCATATACTTCGATTTTTCAAAATCGTTCGACAAGGTTCCTCACTCTCACATTGACATGCTGAAGTATCTGGGCTTTCCTGATTGGATCACAAAGTAGCTGCGCTCTTACTTATCTGGTCGGAGCGCTTTCGTCAATTTAAACGGTAGTCGGTCACGCGTCTTCTCCGTCACGTCAGGTGTACCGCAAGGAAGCGTTCTGGGACCACTGATTTTTATATTGTTCGTGAATGACTTGTGCTTTCGGCTGAAATCACGCTTTCTCCTCTACGCTGACCATCTAAAAATCTTCAAGGTTATATCATCGCATCTCGACAGTTGCGCTCTTCAGGCTGACATCGACGAGATTTTGTTGTGGTGTTCTGAGAATGGAATGGAACTGAATATCAAAAAGTGCAAAGTTATTTCGTTCACCCGCCAGCAATCCCGAACAGAGTTTGAATACTCCATCAGCTCAGAAGCTATAGAGCGTGTTCAAGCAATTCGAGACCTAGGGGTTACTGTAGAAACAAAACTTCGGTTCAATGAGCATATTAGCACAACTACCGCAAAGGCCTTTGCAGCACTGGGATTTATTCGTCGCAATACAAGTGGTTTCACGCTTTATATATATTCTCAGGGCGCTGTACTGTTCGATCGTTCGTTGCATCATGCAGTATGCTGTTAGCGTGTGGTCGCCTTATCACTCAGTTCAGATCATCCGGATGGAAAGGGTTCAACGCAATTTTGTACGGTATGCTCTTCGTCAACTTCCGTGAAATGACCCAGCAAATCTTATTTTATTTACTTAAGATGCCTTATTCTCAGCAATTACTAGACCGAACTCAACGCGTCCAACGTACGGCCCATAGAACGCAATTTTTGGAATCGATCAACTGGTTCCAAGAGTATCGCCGGAACATGAGTGAAGGTTACATGAAACATTCCAAACCCACCATACGATACCTCAAATCAAATGTGCATACAACAATAAGTTCATTGAAGGTAACTCCAGCAGTCTAGTACCGCATTGGTTACTTCCAGTCATTTAGGGTATTCCCGGGAAAGAAGACAGTTTCTGACTTTACCATACCGTCTCAAGCAACACATAAAATCACATAAGCTTTCGAAAACAAGATCAATGATTACTCAATTGGGTGCCCATATCAAATTACCCACTTTTTGCCACGTTTCGGGTACCGAATTGGAATTATCTCGATTCTCTTGTATTGTCCCAAGTAACAACGAGGCTGTAATAGCATGCATATATAGGGCATATGTATTACGTCTAGTGCATCATTGAAGTTGGATTAAAGCTGAAAAGGGCCCCACTAAGCTCGAACTAATGCCATACGACATTGTTAAAGTAGCATTATTGCCTTGGTAATGCATCACTACATTCTTAAGCTAATCTAACGCTTCATTACTTGACAACTGTTGAATTGATGCGATCCCGCATTACCGATGTTGATTTTCTGTTGAATAAGTGCAATAATATAATGCTTGTGGTTACCTGGGGTATGTACTAGTTCGTGTCAAAGGCCAACACAATCATACAAAACATGAAATAAAACCAAAAAGGGTTCAGATCTAACTACAGATGGATAAATTCAGGTTTCTCTGTTCAAAGATCCAAATAGGTATAATCAAGTTTGCAATTCTAATTGTTTCTTTCAAGTTAGTTTTTAAAAACGAAATCCATTTTCTCGGATACGTAAGACGGATAATTTACAAAATAAAATCTATTTCTCGGATAGGTTAAAGCAAACCCATTGCACGCGAAAATCCTATATAAAGGGTGTCCACGATGAAATTGTCACACTATGAAATTGCTCTAACTTTTTAACCGTTGGGTAGAATTTAATGAAAATTTGGGTGGATTTAGTTCATAGTGCATTATTTACATCCTGCAAGTTTTGTCCTGTGATCAAAACTCGCGGAAATGGAGTCGAAAGAACAGCTTGTGCGTGATAAAATCTTGCGCATTCATCACGAGAACAAGGATCTCTCGCATCGTTCCATCGCTAAAACGTTGGGAATCGCGAATTCCACGGTGTCGCGAGTGATTAAGCGGTTCGAGGAACGGTTGACCACCGATCGGAAGCCCAGAAGTGAAGGAAAAAGTATTCCTTACAACACCAAAAATCACTACCGCGTAGTTGGGGCCTTCAACCGAAATCCGAACGCCTCCGTTCGGGATGTGGCTAAGAAGCTGCACCTAAGCCGAAGTTTTGTCCAGAAGGCCAAAACTAAGGCTGAACTTCGAACGATCAGGGTATAAAAGGCCCCTAATCGCGACGAGAAGCAGAACAAGTCCGCCAAAACCCGTGCCAGGAAGTTGTACCTCAACATGCTGACGAAAGTGGAATGCTGCATCATGGACGACGAAACATATGTGAAGGCCGACTTCAAACAGATCCCCGGCAACCTGTTTTTCACGGCCAATGATAAGTTCAGCGTTCCGGAGCATGTCCGCACTCAGAAGATGTCCAAATTTGCGAAGAAATTCCTGGTTTGGCAAGCCATCTGCACGTGCGGGAAGCGGAGTGCACCTTTCGTGACCCAGGACACGATAAACGGACAGGTGTACATAAAAGAGTGCCTCCAGAAGCGGCTGCTTCCTCTCCTGAAGGCCCACAACGTCCCAACAATCTTCTGGCCGGATTTGACCTCATGCCACTACTCCAAGGACGTGCTGAAGTGGTATGCGGACAATAAGGTCAATTTC
Source organism: Aedes koreicus (assembly GCA_024533555.2). Lineage (NCBI taxonomy): Eukaryota > Metazoa > Arthropoda > Insecta > Diptera > Culicidae > Aedes > Aedes koreicus. Next base: position 131,537 of record JAHHFK020004243.1, read on the forward strand.
GTGCCGAAAATGTTCAACCCTCCCAACACTCCGGAGCTCCGCCCCATCGAGAAGTACTGGGCGATTATGAAGCAGCACCTTCTTAAACGACCTAAGGTAGTGAAGACAGTCGAGGAACTGAAGAAAGTATGGGTTTACATGCAAAAAACGGTTGATTCACAGGTTGTGCAGAATCTTATGGCCGGGGTTAAGGCCAAGGTGCGGGCATTAGGGTATTATAGGGGTATGTGGATTATAACATTGTTCGATAATAAATATAATAATATACCGGCATTTAATTTATTTTTTAATTTTGACAAGCGAAACTATTGAAAAAAACAATTTCAAAAAATAATGATTGCAAGACAACACCATCCTATTTCACCATGAAACACGCTACAAAAAAACAGACTACCTAAACCAACGAACCAACCATTGATTTTTAGCATACATAAGTTGACATATATGTCATAATGGGAGCCCCCGTTACTGAAAATTGAGTGCTGTCACTTTGTATAAATGTCACTTTGTGAAACTGCTAGTCAGTTTGTGAAAATAAAAATGATTAGATTTTTCTTGTTTAAAAATCGAGAAAAAATAGTTGAGATTCATAAAAAATATTTTTGTGCTAGGAAAAATGTCCATCATCGATACGGTTGGAAAATTTTTTTTAAATTAAAACCCCCTTTTGCGTATGGACTGTAAATAAAATACGAGTAAAATGGTAAAATGAAATTTAATAGTTATTTCTCAATCCCTGAAAATTTGATGGCAATCGGATGAAAACTCGAATTTTGCGAATCAATTTTGTGTGTGGCAATTTCATCGTGGACACCCTTTACCAGCCACCTTTTCAAAAATGGCAAGCCGCATTTGACGCTAACAAAATTGCATATTTAGTAGCCATCCGTTCTCTTATGCGTACCTCAAAATCAAATTCAATTTGATTATTGCTGCTTCATGGGAAACTGTTGAAATTTCATTGTCGTTATTTTTTATTCGATTGTTGGCAACGTTGAATCATTTCTGGTATACGTACATGTTGTCCTTGTCAAGGTTAAGAACACCCTCTACAATATAATCATCATTCAGAAATTCGAAATTTTTATCTTTTTCTTCCTGAGTTCGAGGCTCTAAGAAATGCTCCGAAATTTATCCTGGAGTACAGATAATGGCAGGTCATCTTCATCATCGCTATCCACCGGATTGTACAGGATGTTCCAGGATTTTCTTTTAGCATCCCCTGGAACGCAATCCCATGCTTTAGCCACCCAGAAAATAGCAATGGTGATATTTTTAACATCGTCGTGGATTTCTCCAGTTCGGCCCATCCTCTCTTGCATAAGAGTTTTTCGGTAGTGGGTTGTGGTCATTTGAATTGGTTTGAACAACAGCTGTCGTGTTAGGAGGTAGTAATTCGGTCAAGATTTGTAATTCTTTACCATTGAACTGAGCAGAACAATTATCAAGAACTTAAGGCTGTAATAGGCCGATTAGATTCTTCCAAAAATCGGGTGACGCGAGGCACAAATTCCTCCAAAAACCATTGTTTAAACAAAGATTTACCAATCAGCATTAATGGAAGCATCAATGATCCATCCATGTTGGAGCATGGTATAAAGGTAACTCGTTCTTTCGATACCTTCCGTCCTGGAGCACAAAACCGCGTTAAACCAACCGATTGACACCTGCCTGGCAGCCCTAATAGACGCCTGTGAAATTTCTAGAATTTTGTTTTCAATAGGGCGAATCTAACAATGAGAGATTGTCTCCTCTCTTACTCTCTTGTATTTATTACAGCGCCATTATAAAGCTTTCGAGAGATTCTTTAGTACAGATCGAAACACAACAGTGCTGGCTAGCATATTCTACAAATAGTAGAATTAAAAACGTAAAGGTGAATAGATCATTGTACGGAATGTATTAACCTCACTTTTTTAACAGTTCAAGGAGCTTGTTTACAAGGTATTAGAATTTCAACTGCTCAAACGCAATTTTTCATAAGACTTTTCCGAATTCTGTATGATTAGATTCAGGAAATGATGTAAAGATAAGCACTGGTGTCTGTGTTTCGGCAATTTTACTTCAATCATAATAAATTTAGAGCACAAAATCGCAAACGGTTCTTACCGAAAATATTCTAAGTCCACCTAAAAAAGCTCCCTGAACTGTCAAAACTGCATTGATGACGCCACCGTGCAATGATCTATGGAATATGAATGAAAGAGAAAGTAATCAAAGAGAATGTCAGATTCGCCCTAATGAAAAAAAAAACCGCTAGATTTGTCGAAACGCATGAGTGGGAGCAATAAGGAACAGAGAGAGGTGAAATATAGACACTCAAGTAATAGACCGGCCAACGTGTGTCTGGCACAGTTGATGTATATCCAAAACAACTGTCAAATCGTATGGGAAATGTTCGTTTTGGATACAACATGGCGGCACGTTGGCCGGTCTATTACTTGAGTGTCTATAAGGTAAAACATATCAAGTCTAGTTGTGACGTCACTAATTGCAGGGTAATCCGGCACATTGAAATGAGAATGCAATAAATGGGTTCACGGAGAATCAACACCAAGTCCTAAATAAGGCCATTACAAATATTTAATAAAAATAAGGTCCTACCGCCCCACCTATTTGAAGGGCAAAATTGTAAGAAGGGTAAAAATCTTAGCTCGTGACTGTACGTACTATCGAGGCAAAATGTACTTAATATCGAGGGTACGTACTATCACAGAGAACAGACGTCCAGGCTCAAACAACCGCTTGTGATCATCAACGGAACTGTCGATTCAAATTAGTATGGAATGTCTAATGGGGTGGCGCTAGTGTTTCAATTTTGACTTAGGGACATTGTCAGAGTTGTTCTGTTACATCATCAATGTTGGTAAACAAAGTGATGATGCAAGGTTGAAATGGCACGAAAATGTGAATACTATTGGTGCACAAATCAACAAGGAAAGTCTTTGGGAAACACATTCCATAGGTTTCCCAAAAATAATGATTTGTAAGTAAACATTTGAGAAAAGATCAAATAACCCTCTTTGTATAATTTAGACACAGTAGGTGGGTAGCATGCCGCAGGTCAACAGAGGGAGCAGAAATATTCGAACGTTATGGTGCAAAAGCTTCCGTACAAAAAAAAAACTATGTAACGACCACTTCCCGCCAGAGAGTTAGCGGGAAAGAACTCGGATAAAAAATCATCGCAATATCGTCAGTCACAATAATGCTTTCATATACTACCTACTGCTGTTCTTTGTGGTTCCGGCGAAGGTTACAGTGAGGATTCCAATGAGCAATCAAATGCTGGTAGCTTGATTGGGAAAGAGCGTAGCAAGAATTTGCTAGTAGATAACGCAATGGAATGTGAATATCTCGAAGATGATGTTGACTTTCAAAAGTGGATGGAAACAATTTCGGATGCAGATGACAGATCGAAAATTGATGATCAGCACGGTGAACGCTTCTTGCTCAAGGGAAGAGTAATATATTTTTATCACTTTTTTTTCACAGGCCGTCTTTCTTTAAGGTCGGTATCGTGTTCGAAAGAAATTTCTTTTTCTATCCCAAACCCATCTTATATTCCGTTTACTGAAACGGAAAAGTAAAGGATCGAAAAGAAATTTTTGCAGCAGTATCCACCTGAAAAGAACGGAAAACAAAATTGGAATTTGTAAGGTTTCCACCAGGGACCTGGCAACTAATGGGCAAACTAATGGGAGCTGTCACTTTTACTTTCGGAAAAATATTCCGCTCAATTATTCTGTAAGTGAAGGTGACATTTCGTTCCATGCAGATCAATTGTCAAAATTCCGGCCGGTTAAGGGAATTTTTTGTCTAAAGACAAATTTTTCAAAAGGGCGTATGTGTTTTGTCATGCGTATTTTTCAAAAAATCATAACTCGAAAACCGTTGGTTGTAATAAAATTGCGTCTGAGAAGAAGTTGTAGATAATTAATTTGACTTTATGAAAAAAATATGTACACTGCAAAAAAAAATTAAACTTAAAAATCAATTAGCAAATCTGTCCAACGTACGATTTTTTTAATTTTTTTTCAAAAATGCTTTGAGTCATAAGAAAAAGAATAAAAGTTGTTTTATGATAGAGCAACTTAAGATAAAAAATATCTTAGAAGTAAGAAAAATTTAAGTTTTTTCGAATTTGTTGTTTTTGCATAAATAATCATATTTTAATAATATAATACGATTTTTCTAGTGATTTTAAACAAAAATGCTCTTAGTGAGCAACATTCTAAATGTATCCGTTTTCAAGATAATTCGAAATTAATGTCGAAAAAATGGCTTTTTCCAAGAAAATATCCCTTTTTCAAATGTTAGTCGTGATTGTCCATCTGCAAAAGTATTCTTTTCAAATTGTACATAAAATTTTCTACAATATACCTTTTATTACCGAGAATACTAGACAAACTGATTCCTGATATTTACTGTAGGTAACACGACAAAATTTTCTGCTTTTACTTACAGTATATTATGAAAACCTAACCCGAAACAAAAATAATTAGTATTCATGTTAGTGTACAAGCGTATCTTGTTCAGGTAGAAACATAATGTATTTAATTAGTTAAACTGTTTATACCAGTAAGAATACAATTGTTACGCCCATTTATACCTATTCATGCATTCCTTTTGGTGTTGACAGAAGATATAATTTACATGCATACCCCTGCACATACCAATATTTCAAAGAAGTACCTAAAGTGCGTACCTAGTACGTATAAAAAGGATTACATTACAAAGTCATGACATCAGTTTAACAGTGTCTTTCATAAGTAGCGTAAAGTGTAAAACGATTTGAAATGGAACTCGAAACAAAGCATTGTTGTTAACCTTTTCGTGAAATCGGGAGACGGTGTTCCCCTAAACTTAGAAATTTAACTGACAAGTTAATTGAAAAACTTTTATCCATGCAGTGTACGATCCATTTGGACACGTCATTAAGAATTTGTGATTCATGTCGGTTATATTCGTACCGTCGTAATCCTGTCGAAAGAGTGGAGCAACCAGAAAACGGTGGACATGACGAAGCACCAACCACATCACGGAACGGTTTGAAGGAAATACCATCGGCAGCTTCAATTACCTCGGCATCTTCTCAGGACAGTGACCTACCGGATTATTCCAGGATACACAACATTGAGTTATTCAATAATGAAATTGCAGGAATAAATGTGTCTCCGATATCCATTAGAGAATTTAAAAACGATAAATACCGTCGGCAAAAATTTGCTGAAATTGTAGCAGGTATTAGAAAATATCTTTTCAGCTTACCACCACAAGAAGAAGTCGAAGAGTTAGCTACATTGAAGACAAAGGTTGTGGAATATGATAAAATTATTTCTAAATTGAAAGAAAAATTCATAGAACCAGATTGTTCGAGAATAGATAAAATACGTATATTAACAGTTTTGCCTAATTCGTGGACGATTCAGCAGATAACGAGCAAATTTGAAACAAACAAATACCTTGCATTACAAGCAAAAGAATTGGCAGCCGAAAATGGAGTATTGGCTACCCCCAACGACAGATCGGGGAATCGTTTGAATCCGGATATAAAGAATCAAGTGATACAATTTTTTGACGAGGACGACATCAGCAGAGCCATGCCGGGACAAAGAGATTATGTCTCTGTAAACACTAATGGTAAGCGTCAACAAATTCAAAAACGGTTATTACTTTCATCACTTAGAGAAACTTTCACTCGATTTAAAGAAGTCAGTGAACATAAAATTGGATTTAGTACTTTTGCAGCATTACGACCAAAACATTGTAAATTGCTAAATGCTTCAGGTTCTCACAACGTTTGTGTTTGCGCAATTCACGAAAATATTGATTTAATGCTTCATAGTTTAAAAAAATATTCAATCAACACTGATTGTAATCAACATTTTGAGAAGTTATTGTGTAATTCATCATCAAGATCAAAATATTGTTACCTCCGTGAATGCAAAAATTGTCCCACGCTGTCAGAATTTGAGATAAGATTTTTAAAAGAACTTGAGAAACATAACTTGTCTGAGATATCGTTCGAACAATGGATTACAACTGATAGATGTAATTTAGAAACGCTATTAAAACCTTTCGATGAATTTGTTGAATATTTTAGCGAGAAATTAGAAAAACTATTAACTCATGATTATATAAAAACAAAGCAACCTAAATTTTTAAAAGATACAAAGTCTTCATTAAAAGAAGGAGAAGTAGTTATTATTTGCGATTTTGCAGAGAATTATTCATTTGTACTTCAGGATGCTGTTCAAAGTCATCATTGGAACAATGATCAGGCTACAATTCATCCATTTGTTATGTATTATATGGAGTCAGGAATGCTTAAAAAATCTAAGTTTGGTTGTAATATCAGAAGTTCTAAGACATGATACAATTGCGGTACAAGTATTTATTTCTAAATTACTAACGTATTTAAATCAACTAATGAATATAAAAAAGGCCATTTTTATGTCTGATGGGGCTGCTTCCCAATACAAAAATAGAAAACATTTTGCAAGCCTCTGCAAGTTTAAAGAGAAATACAACATTTTTTCGCAACTTCACATGGTAAGGGACCATAGTGGGTGTTAGCCAAATTTGGATTTTTCAGATATAATCCTAAATAGGCGATAGAGTATGTTGCATACATCTAGTAACCTAACGTCCGTGCTCCATCACAATATTTTCTATTGTGATGTGTCTAACTCAATGGGTAAATTGAACTGAAGGTGAGTTTGAAAGAAGCGGAACTTGGAGTAGAGCACACGTACCCACCGGTTGACACTAAATATTGGCCAACGTGCTTTCGCACATTTGTTTGAGAATTTGTTAAGCGACACAAATTTCCAAATCCTAAGTTTTTGCAAAGTCCTAGCATGCAGTTATGAGCTTCTAAATTTATCATAATAGCATATTAGCGTTAAACCTGAGAGGGTTTATTCATCGATTTCTGTTACAATTCCAAGTTGTAACATTCCGCCCATTTGCATGTTAGGCGGTGGGAATTCCTCTCGTACTTTGGAATCGGTGGATTGTGAGTTAGGTTATGCGGAGGGACTGATTAGGGAAATATACATTGAGAGTAGCCGAGTGGAAGAGATAAATAGAAATGAGTTTTCAGATGATTTGTTTATAGATCAAACCAATAATTAATCTTCAAACATTATATGTACTCACTAACAATAAAGGGTGACAGTAACAGTATTGACCAGTAACATTACAAGATTAAGGGGCTATTTAGTAGAACAGCCGACTTAGGTCATCAGATATAGCTTTTCATTAAAAAGGTTTGGGTTTGGATGGTTAAGGGGAGTGCTTGAAGGAGAATTTATTGTTGGCCAATGCGGGGCGCCTTCTACGTTTTTGTTTGGTTGTTGGAATAAATGTTTAGTAATATGGGTTTATGGAATGCTACTAAATGTTATCGTTTTACACACGGGTTTCCTCAGAACTTTTAAGTAATAATAATTCAGTTAGGCATAAAGATTACTATCATAGAGCAATAAATACTCAACTTGTAGGTCAAAAGGTCAATAAAACTCATAACGTTAATATTTTTGGCTCTGAAAACAATTTAGCTAAATCAGAGTGTTTGGAATACATTTTAATAGGATCACAGGGGTCGATAATAATCACACATCTCAACACGTTAATATAAGCATGAAATGCCTTTTTATCACAAAGGGTTGATTATATTTAGATATATCAGCAGCGTTGCCAGGTGGATTTATACAATATCGGTATTGCTTATTAAAAAATATCGGTATTTATCGGTATAAAGTAAAATTCAGATTTTTTTCAAGTGAACTATAGTTTAATTTTGATATAAGATTACAATATATTTTGGCAATCATTTTTCTTCTATTTTCAAATTTTATATGGACAAAGTTTGACGTAAACATAAAAAATAAAATAAAAAATACATTAGCCATTTTTTTTATATTTACCATCTCGAGGTTGAGTATGTATACTTTGAATAAATATACATTTCGATATATATTTTTTAGAATACACACTTCTTAAGATGTTATTAAGATAACAAAAATCATGTATAGCGATAAGGTTTTTGAGCCAACTCCCGTTGTGCTAAGCACATCCCTTATTTTTTTTAAATAGATTTTAACACAAAAACAGATTAATTCTAGTGTATACCGCTTCCAATTTTATACACTTTTCCATACATACCACTGGATTTGTTAGACACGAAAAGCTAAGATATGATCGATTATTCAACACTGCTTCTTGAGCGCATAGTGAATTTGATATTTTTGATTTTTTTTTGCTTGATAGAACGAAAATAGGCAACTACGACGAAGTAGCGCTCTACCCTGTCAATAAACTGATAATTTCTTTTGAAAATCCCATATTAAAAAGCATAAATGTATAAAGTATTGTTGCTTGTTAATATAGGACTGATGAGTTTACCCAACAAAGAAACGAAAGCAGTAAATAAGCATATGTGCATTATTACAACGGAATTAAGACTTTTGTGGCTGAATAAAAAATCTGGCTGAAATATAAGCTGAATAACCATGTCTTCAATTGAAACAATAACATTATTTCAAGTGTTTCATTTTGTTTGAATAACATGCTTATTAAAAGCTATTTTAGTATTTATATGTAACTAAATTTACACAGTTCAACCAAGAGTCGAATAACAGTTTATAAATCCGTTGAAACATCGTTTATATAGCCTATTTATAGTTATGCTGTATAAATGATGCTATATTCATTGAGTTCAGTTAATTCCTATGTTTTTGTTTATGAGTTTAATTTTTGGTACTGGTGAAAAAGTATTGACCGGTTTTCAAGAGTTGAAATTATAGTCAATTGCTTGAAGCAAATAGCTCAAAGGCTACCCTTTACATTGCCCATCAGAATAGAAAACAGCGCAGTGTTTACAAGTTTAATAACAGCATTTAGAAGGTTTATTTGAGCACTGATATTGCTTATATACAGACAACGCTATAAATAGAATATCAATGTAGCTCAATAAGAGCATCACTTCTGCTACTATTCAATATATAACATTGAGCTTATATAGCCGATTCGTTTGTACTTCATTCAATTCTAGAATAGCGCAGTTGGTAAGTCACGTAGTTGAGGATACGAAAGTTGATAGTTCGAATCTCGCTATTTAATGGTAATAAATAAATGTTACAAAATGTTTCTGTTGATGTTTATGCATAATAATATCAAATTAAATATGCACAATATGAAATCCAAATAAAAATGTTTGTATCATATGGAAAATCATACAAAAACCCCAACAAAGTTTTATGAAAATTTAAAAAAGTTGAACAAAAGTTCTATAAAAGACACCACAGCTTTTTTAATATGCTCAATGATGTTGAAGAAAAATATATTATTCTTAACAAACACTCGCTTAGCTCAACAAAGGTCTCTTCGACTCTCGGAATTACCCTCAAGTTCTGTAAAGCATTAAAACAGCAGTTATTCAATTATCAGCTGAACTCCATTGCTGCAAACTTGCTTCTTAAGCATATGCAATTGGCAGTGTTCAAAAGCATTTGGCGACAGCTTAATAACTTCTCCAAATTTGTGTGAATAATGCCTGAACAAAAGCTGTGATGGAAAATAGTTCAGAGATTATTCAACACGCTGCTGAATTAAATCGCCATAATGATGTTTATTGAATGAGTGATTGTTTGTTGGGTATTATGCTTTAAATTACAACCTGTCTTCATTTGTTAACGCATTTAATATCATAATTAAACTCGATAATTTTATCACAGACATACAACCATAACACATCTACTTTCAAATTAAATGCTTAAAATGGCAGGCATCCATTTACTCTAACTTGAAACTTTTTCCGTTTCTCGCTCGCCTCGCATAGCACGTGAGCAACGGAGGAAACAAAAACAGAAGCTAAAGCTAAAGCTAAAAACAAAATACAGTGACCATTCGTTCATTGCAACATGTTTACATTGCAATGAGCGAATGGCATTCGCTCATTGCAGCATCTGACAACGTCAAATCGACTGTCAAAAACTCGTGAACAATAGATCGTAAATGACAGATTACTGCTTGACATTTGCATATGACAATTAAATGCTTTTTAATTGCAAAACGTTGCAATTAGTGGACTTGCAATGAAAAGACGTTTCAATTAACGAAATTGCAATAAGCGAATCGTCACTGTACGCACAGTGAGCGCAGTTGCAGCTGATAAATCATAAACCAAATATAATGTTGAAATAACTTCCATTGAAAATCGGTATTTATCGGTATAAAAAGTTGGAAATCGGTATTTTCAGAGCCCTTGTCGGTATATCGGTATTGAGAATAAAAATCGGTATAAATACCGATAAATCGGTATACCTGGCAACGCTGATATCAGCTATTAATGATAAAACGGGCCACCAATCCGAGGAGTAGTCCGGTTTGTTTAGTCTCTATATGCAGGATCTCCACTTGTAAAGAAGCTCAGGAAAATATTCACTGGAAAAAATATCAGCTGTCCAGCCGAGGGAACCAGGAAGGGAATCGCCAGCCAACGAGACATGAAAGCATCCGATACCGACCTTTTGAAAGCATTTGGATGTGATGAAGTGTTGGGTTTGGATGTATAAGGGAAGGGTTGTACAGAGAATTTGTTGGCCAATACAGGGCACCTTCCACGCTGCCATCTGGTTGTTGAGAGAGACATTTAATGAGAAAGCTTCATGTAATGTTACTAATAATCCAAAATCTAAAAGGTACAAATATGGACATTAGTCCCACTCTCAAAAGTTTGAAATTTTTTCAAGAGGTCGGAATAAAATCTTCATTATAATGGCCAATTGAGCGCAATGTTTTCACACGGGTTTTCTTATAACTTTTTAAGCATTAGTACTTCATTGAGGCATAAAAATAGATAATTAATGTACCAGAAACTGGACGGACACTTGTGCCTACCCAGTGGAGGACCCGGATACGACCACTCATGTGAGTCTAGTGTATCGCACGAGCTGACGAGTGCAACGGGAAGGACTGTAGGTGTATAGACCTGGGGGTGAGTCCCCGGATACGCAATCTTAGCAGAAAAGCACGGACTATACACTGAACAATTACAATTACTTCACATGGTAAGGGACCATGTGATGCAATTGGCGGCACATTAAAACGAATGGCAACAAGAGCAAGCTTGGCCAAACAACATGAACATCCAATAAAAAGTGCGAAAACTTTGTATGATTGGGCTATTAAGAGAAATCAAGAAAATTTCACAAAAATATCATTTTGCTATGTTTCACAAGAAGAATATGAAGAGGGAGCTGCAGAATGGGGTGGTAGTTATCAGCAAACAAAAATGATTCCTGGTACACAGAAATATCACTCCTTCATTCCAGTTGCAGATAACAAAATCGCTGCGAAAATATTTTCAACTGACGAAATACTGAGTTTTCATAATATTTATAGGAATGTTAGGAAATAGTGTTTGTAAAAATGTAAATACAATTTTTTTTAAAAATAGTAGAAAAAATAAATAAATCATGTATGAACAAAAAAAACTCAAAATTTTTATTTGGTAATTAAGATTCGTTAATTTCGTTAATTAAGAAGATGTTCAATCTTCTTGGTTTCAAAAAAATAGTTGTTGAAAATTTTATGTACAATTTAAAAAAAATACTTTTGCAGATGTACAATCACGACTAAGTTTTGAAAAAGGGATATTTTCATGGAAAAAGCCATTTTTTCGACATTACTTTCAAATTATCTCGAAAACGGGTACATATAGAATGTTGCTCACAAAGAGCATTTTTGTTTAAAATCACTAGAAAAATTGTATTATATTATTAAAATATGGTTATTTATGCAAAAACAACAAATTGGAAAAAACTTGAATTTTTCTTACTTGTAAGAACTTTTTTATCTTAAGTTTTTCCATCGTAAAACAACTTTTATTCTTTTTCCTATGACTTAAAGTCTTTTTGGAAAAAAAAAATATAAAAGTCGTAGGTTGGACAGATTTGCTAATTGATTTTTAAGTTTAGATTTTGATTTTTTTGAAGAAAAAATTTTTTTTTTACAGTGTACATATTTTTTTCATAAAGGGTGTCCACGATGAAATTGCCACACGCAAAATTGATTCGCAAAATTCGAGTTTTCATCCGATTGCCATCAAATTTTCAGGGATTGGGAAATAACTATTAAACTTCATTTTACCATTTTTGTCGTATTTTATTTACAGTCCATACGCAAATGCCCGCACCTTGGCCTTAACCCCGGCCATAAGATTCTGCACAACCTGTGAATCAACCGTTTTTTGCATGTTAACCCATACTTTCTTCAGTTCCTCGACTGTCTTCACTACCTTAGGTCGTTTAAGAAGGTGCTGCTTCATAATCGCCCAGTACTTCTCGATGGGGCGGAGCTCCGGAGTGTTGGGAGGGTTGAACATTTTCGGCACAAAATTGACCTTATTGTCCGCATACCACTTCAGCACGTCCTTGGAGTAGTGGCATGAGGCCAAATCCGGCCAGAAGATTGTTGGGGCGTTGTGGGCCTTCAGGAGAGGAAGCAGCCGCTTCTGGAGGCCCTCTTTTATGTACACCTGTCCGTCCATCGTGTCCTGGGTCACGAAAGGTGCACTCCGCTTCCCGCACGTGCAGATGGCTTGCCAAACCAGGAATTTCTTCGCAAATTTGGACATCTTCTGAGTGCGGACATGCTCCGGAACGCTGAACTTATCCTTGGCCGTGAAAAACAGGTTGCCGGGGATCTGTTTGAAGTCGGCCTTCACATATGTTTCGTCGTCCATGATGCAGCATTCAACTTTCGTCAGCATGTTGAGGTACAACTTCCTGGCACGGGTTTTGGCGGACTTGTTCTGCTTCTCGTCGCGATTAGGGGCATTTTGTAACTTGAACGTTCGAAGCCCAGCCTTAGTTTTGGCCTTCTGGACAAAACTTCGGCTTAGGTGCAGCTTCTTAGCCACATCCCGAACGGTGGCGTTCGGATTTCGGTTGAAGGCCCCAACTACGCGGTTGTGATTTTTGGTGTTGTACGGAATACTTTTTCCTTCACTTCTGGGCTTCCGATCGGTGGTCAACCGTTCCTCGAACCGCTTAATCACTCGCGACACCGTGGAATTCGCGATTCCCAAAGTTTTAGCGATGGAACGATGCGAGAGATCCTTGTTCTCGTGATGAATGCGCAAGATTTTATCACGCACGAGCTGTTCTTTCGACTCCATTTCCGCGAGTTTTGATCACAGGACTTTAAAACTGGCAGGATGTAAATAATGCACTATGAACTAAATCCACCAAAATTTTCATTAAATTCTACCCAACGGTTAAAAAGTTAGAGCAATTTCATAGTGTGGCAATTTCATCGTGGACACCCTTTAAAGTCAAACTAATTAACTACAGCTTCTTCTCAGACGCAATTTTATTACAACCAACGGTTTTCGAGTTATGATTTTTTGAAAAATACGCATGACAAAACACATACGCCCTTTTGAAAAAAATGTCTTGGGTCAAAAAATTCCCTTAACCCGCGGAAAATCCATCATCACCAATTCCGAAGACATGTGCAAAGTTTCATCCAAATCGGAGAGGATCGTGCAAGATTTTGACTTTTTCCGGCTGATTTCATCTGGAAACGCTCCATAGTGTAAACGTACTATTAAATTAGAAACAAAAACAAAAATAAAAACAAAAATAAATTGAAAAAAATAAAACTCTGTAATCGAAGTTACACATTAGCAAAAAATTTTTTAACAAATTTCATTCCGAAAAACAGCCATAAACGCGCCAGTTCTATTTCATTTTTATTCATTAGTTGCAATCGTAGCAACGCTCACTTCGAGTTCAGCTAGTACATGACTAAGTGGTTTTGCTGACTAGGGACAGTATCAGTGCTGATCAAAGGTTCCTTCGACCAATGCAGGCTAATGGCAAAAACTAACCATCGTAATTCCAAAATAAAGTCGATTCAAGTCTTAACATGTGTTTTTATGGTTACTTGGATCATTCAACTAAGCTCGGATTAAATGGCAATGTCATTAACTGTATCTTTAAAACACGCAGAAATTTCCACTCCTTAATCGGTGTAACATCACAAAACACAACGCTCACTTTCATTTTCCAATTCGACCACCTGAAAAGAAATGCATCCACTCCATGCATTACTCAACCATAGAGCATTATGTTAACATAAACGAAGCCCATTAATGCTGCTGGTAGAGTTGAATTTCAAAACACTGATATGTACGACCGACAAACAAATGGAAAAACTTGTAATCCCAACTGAACAAACCACTGCCACCGCCTAAGTTGAGGTCCTCCTCTTAAGTTCGGTTCAACTGCCATTTTTCCTCCGCTAATCAATTAATGACCATCGCTGCGCTATACGAGGAGGGAAACTTTTTCTGCCGCAGTTGTTCAACAGATGCAATCCACACCAACCACTTTTTCCATTATTTTCCCTTACTTTTGATTTGCTACCCTCCGCCAGATATAATGGCACTTTAAAGCCACGCGCGCCTCGGAGCTCATTATCGCGCCATGTTTACTGTTTTTGGGCTTTCTGCACCGCACACGCTCATTCGTGACATTTCTTCTCGAGTGAGTGCATTTGATTCGCGAATTTTCTCACGAACCACCTCCAATTCCGGTTGTTAACAGCAGATTGAAAACCTACCCTTTTCCAAAAGGACTTCACCATTTTCACTTCGAAAAATTCAAAAAAAAAACAAGTAAACTCCTAACTGAACGATCGAACGTTGAAACTTTTACCGGACTGGACGACGGAACGATCCTCACCGCAGCGTAGCTAATCAGGGACTGCGGCACCTGTGACCGACCAGAGAAGTCCCCGGTTAGCTAGGTGGGCCGAGCAAACGTGCAAGGCGAGGCGGAAAGCTGAAAATCATTGCCAAACGTGTTTCACCGTAGACGGCTGCTGACGATGATGATGACGATGATGATGATGATGGTGGTCGCTCGATGACGATGATGGGGGAGTACATAGTTTATGCGGAGGTGGTGGTACTCCAACAACCAGACCAAAGTGGGGGCTTGGCACTGATCGCAGTGTAAGGAGGAACAGTCGAGCAGCGCGATCTCAATTGGAGGAGTCAGGGCAGGGCAAGATTGATTCAATTGAGTGTCGCAGTTGATGAAAAGTTGTTTTGGTTTTTCAGTCTGTTTTACAAACAAGCGCAATGATGAGCAGCAACGGGTTTGGGTTTTCCATCATTGACGGAAACGACGACATTTGCTACGTCCAGCAGGCAGACAGGTGGTAGAGGTGGATAGTTTGTGGTGATTCACGTGCTTAGAGTTTTTAGGTATGCAAAGCCAGTCCAGTCGGAGCGCGTTTGTTTCGTCGTTGTATTCGGTACTTCCAGCGGTAATTCAACGGTACGTGCCGCTGATGATATCAGTTCGGTTCTGAAATCGGCAGGTGTGGGATTTTACGATTAGGTTGTGAAAATGTCTGCCAATAGAATTCGGCCAAACGTTTGCTACTGTACTTAGCATATTTGAGCTGATATGAACCCGACGTCGACGATTGTTGCCATTTGATGTCGTTAGTAATTGCAGGGGAAATTTTCTGCCAGTTTGCTTTGATTGCATTCCTTCACGAAACGCCGAGATTGTTGTTCTCATAAGCTCCAAGTAACACGTCCGATGAGATACAATTGAAATGATTTTGTATGTCTGTGGTTAATTTCGAATTCTCGGAAGCTTTGCAAAAAAATTATGCGCCATTCTAGAATTCAGATTTAAGGGGGGAATGACTCAGCTGATTTTATATTATTTTTAAATTAGGACTAAATTTAAACTAAGCAACATTCCTCAAAAAATTCGACCACACGAAAACTATTAGCGCGAGAGCTATGATGTGTTCGGGAGGGTTTATCTACAAGAAAATATGAATCTTTTAGGGGAGAGATAGCTCATCGAATCTTCCGGTTTTTGCTTAGCATTTTGCTATATAAGGACATCTCCAAGAGTGTATGGTCGTTACAAAATAGAACTGGATTTATAACAAAGGCAACTTCAGCAAGGCGTTCTAGTTGGATAATTTCGAACAGTTTCATGTTAAAATTTAAAACTGGAATACTACGTTGTTCTATCTTTGTTCAAATTTGAAACGCGTTCCATCCAAGTTATATATATATATATATATATTTTGTCATTGTGGTAGTGTCTATGGAATCAAGTCAAACGTCAATCTTTGAATCAACGTCCGGTCGTGCATCTGTTTGAATCTTGTATACGTTCTACTTTTTCGTTAATAATTTCAAGTTGCAGCAACAAGTCTGAACTCGCTGACCATCATATTTCTATTTCTTTGTTATTATCATCATTTTCCTATTTCTTTGTTTTTCATTTTTTTTCGAAAATTTCTCCATATTGTGGAATATTTAAATTAGGTAAAGAACCGAAAATGATTTAGACGAATATTAAGGGGAATTTCAGAGAATTTCTGAGAGGAATCCCAAAGGAATTATGAGGGGAAATTCCAGAGGAATACTGGAGAAATTCCAGCGGAATTTTGAGAGGAATTCCAGAGGATTTCTGATGAGAATTTAAGAAGAATCCTGAGGAGAATACTAGCGAAATTTTAGTAAGAATTCCTGAGAAATTCTGAGAAGAATTCCAGTGGACTTCTGGAGAAATCCGCAGGACTTCTGAAGACAGGTTGAGTGGAATTTTGAGAATTTCAATGTAATTCCAAGATTAATTACACAGGAATTCTGATGATGATTGCGGAAGAACTCTGAGGAGAACTCCAGAGGAATTCTGAGAAGAACTCCGAATGAATTAATGGGAGAATTCCAGAAAAAAAATCCTATGCAGAATTGCAACTGAATTCTGAGCAGAATTCTAGCCGACTTCTAAAAAAAATCTAAGGGAATTCTGAGGAAAATTCCAGACGATTTCTGAGATTTCTAGAGAAATTCGAAGGGGATAGGAATTTCTGAGGGATATTCCAAAGAAGTTCTGAGAGGAATTACAGCGATAATTTGAGGAGAATTCCTAAGGAATTGAGAAATGCCAAGAGTGAGAATCAATAAAAAATCAAGAGGAGAAAAGGAGGGGGGGGTGGGGTTTTCCAAAATTAGGAATAAAAGGAGGAACGGGGGGGGGGGGGCCCTCGGAGGTGGGGGTGGGGTAGGGGGGTGGGTGGGGAGGAGGGGTCAGGAGATTGGGTGTTAAAGAATGTGCACACCAAAAAGTAGTCGTCGGAAATGCCCTAATGCAGTCTTCTCCGTGTACGCTTTGTTAATCCGATCACTACTACATGAATATTAATGTATGTGTGCTATGATGAAGACGTCGTTTGGCTACAGTAACCTTTATTCAGTAAAATGGCGTCGAATCAAGAACGCGTGCGCGAAGCAATTTTGCACAAAAGAGTGGAAAATCCAGATATGTCGCACGGCGATATTGCCAAGTCATTAAAAATCGCAAAATCGACGGTTGCTAAAGTGCTAAAAAAACTTTCAGCAGCGCTTAACTTTAAAGAGAAAGGTCGGTTCCGGAGGTAACCATGATTCTCGTTTCGTCGCGGAGAGGAAGAAAGTGATTAAAGAATTTTAGAAGAAACCGAACATCTCCGTTCGTGATGTGGCGAAAAAAGTGAAAATGTCTCCATCGTTCGTCCAGAAAGTGAAGAAAAGTGCAGGCTTGAAATCATTCAAAGTAGGTGTTGCTCCAAATCGTAACGACAGCCAGAACAAGAGCGCAAAATCTCGATCGAGAAAATTATAAAGAGCGATACGGTCAAAATTTGGTCAATATCAACTTGACGTATTTCTTTCAATTTTGCATTTAAAAAACCTGAACACCCCTCATTTTGAAGGTGTGTGTGTGTAGAATGTTGCTCCTATTTTGATTTTGGAATTCACTCTTCAGTTGTCAAAATGCCGTCCAAGCAAGAAGAGCAGCGTATCAAAATTTTGCTCGCGCATCGCGAAAATCCGAGCTACTCGCACGCAAAGTTGGCAAAATCGCTAAAAGTTGCCAAATCAACCGTTACAAATGTAATTAAAGTGTTTGGGGAACGTTTGTCGACAGCCAGGAAGTCTGGATCGGGGGGAAATCGAAAACCGGAAGCCGCTGAGACGACAAAGAGAGTTGCCGGTAGTTTCAAGCGAAACCCTAACCTATCTCTCCGAGATGCCGCAAATAAGCTGGGTGTATCGTCTACAACCGTGCATCGAGCCAAAAAACGAGCCGGACTATCGACTTACAAGAAGGTAGTGACTCCAAATCGCGATGATAAACAAAATACGACGGCCAAAGCGCGATCCCGGAGGCTGTACACGACGATGCTGACGAAGTTTGACTGCGTGGTAATGGACGACGAAACCTACGTCAAAGCCGACTACAAGCAGCTTCCGGGACAGGAGTTTTATACGGCAAAAGGAAGGGGAAAGGTAGCAGATATTTTCAAGCACACGAAACTGTCAAAGTTCGCAAAGAAATATCTGGTTTGGCAAGCCATCTGTACCTGTGGCTTGAAAAGCAGCATTTTCATAGCTTCCGGGACGGTCAACCAAGAAATTTACGTGAAAGAGTGTTTGAATAAACGTCTGCTGCCTTTCCTGAAGAAACACGGTTGTTCCGTACTGTTTTGGCCGGATTTGGCATCTTGCCATTACGGTAAAAAGGCCATGGAGTGGTACGCCGCCAACAACGTGCAGGTGGTTCCCAAGGACAAGAACCCTCCCAACACGCCAGAGCTCCGCCCAATTGAGAAATACTGGGCTATTGTCAAGCGGAACCTAAAGAAGACCAACAAAACTACTAAGGACGAGCAGCAGTTCAAGGCAAACTGGCTTTCTGCGGCGAAGAAGGTGGACAAGGTGGCTGTACAAAATCTGATGGCAGGGGTCAAGCGTAAGGCCCGGCAATTCGGATTTGGAAAAGCGGAAGCCTAACTGAATATTTTTCCTGAATTTTATACTAATTGAACTTGAAAAAGAAATTTAATTTGATTTTTTAAATAAACGATTTCACCGATTTACACGCGTTTTCCCTTGACCAAATTTTGACCGTATCACCCTTTATGACACTATGCTGAAGGAATACGACTGCATAATATTGGACGACGAAACATATTGCAAAGCTGACTTTAAGCAGATACCAGGACTACAGTTTTATACCTCGTTGCAAAGAGGAAATGTTGCTGATCGTTTTAAACAAAAAAAATTGTCGAAGTTCCCAAAAAAATACCTCGTATGGCAGGCAATATGTGGATGCGGACTCAGAAGCGACATCTTCATCACGACTGGCACTCTAAATGGACAAATTTACGTAAAAGAGTGTCTGAATAAACGACTGTTGCCGTTCATTCGGGAACACAACGGTTCGGTGCTGTTCTGGCCTATGGAAAACTGGCTAAGGATTGGTACATTGCTAATGGTGTAAATATTGTCCCAAATTATTGCAATCCGCCAAATTCGCCAGAACTCCGTCCGATCGAAAAGTATTGGGCTCTGGTCAAGAGGAATCTTCGAAAAACGAATAGCGTAGCAATTGATGAGAAAAGTTTCAGGCGTAACTGGCAGAAAGCTGCAAAATTGGTGACGGATGACACTGTGCAAAAACTGATGGAAGGTGTCAAACGAAAGGTGCGGGCATTTGGATATAACAGGTCAAATTGACTTAACTGTATATGTTTTATACTTGTATTTTTATGAAGTCTTAAATAAATGATTTACTTTTGATTTTCTCATATTTTCCATTTAATACCACTAATTTCCCGTTGACTACTTTTTGGTGTGCACATTCTTTACATCTGCATGGAACGAAATATCACCTTCACTTACGGAATAATCGAGTGGAATATTTTTCCGAAAGTAAAAGTAACAGCTTCCATTAGTTTGCGTGGAAACCTTACAAACTCCAATTTTATGTTTCGTTCTTTTCAGGTGGATACTGCTGCAGAAATTTCTTTTCGATTCTTTACTTTTTCGTTTCAGTAAACGGAATTTAACATGGGTTTGGGATAGGAAAAAAGAAATTTCTTTCGAACACGATACTTGTGGACCGTTTATATGTGGGAAAATTGAATTGCTCGGAAACAGCCGTATCACCAATACTACAAGAGTCCCGTCGGACGATCGCCGTCAGGCTCTGCCAGTGCGGACGATCCGGAAAAATCAGTAATAGAAATAAAATAAAATAAAGTATGGAATTAAAAAAATAATTATAGCATTAAAAACACTCTGTCCGGGTTTTAATGGAAATGAGTAGGGTTTACTCAGGTTGTTTAATCAGCTAAAATTAGATACTGCCAAACATTACTCTAATTTTGACAAGTGACCTAGTTAATCAAAAATGAGTAACCCTATAGCTACTCTAATTAGGGTAGTTCCACTTTTAACAAAACTGAGTCGTTTTCTACTCAGTTTAACAAAAATACAAACAAGCTTGATTGAGTAATGTTTTACTCTAATTTTAACAGGTGATCTAGTTAATCAAAAATGAGTAACCCTTCAATTACTCTAACTAGGGTAGTTCCACTTTTTTAATGAAACTGAGCTGTTTTCTACCCAGTTTTGAGTAACTACGAACGAGCGTGTGTAATCATTGGGTTTAGGACTAAGTCTGGGCTGGTTGGTACAAAACAGATGAGCTCTTCGCTCAAAGCACCCTCTCTCTCATTTGTATTACTGTCCCATTTTTTTTCACGGAAATTGGATTAACATTTCCAGAAAAAGAGAACATTTGTCAGAAAAAGAGAAAGGAATACAATTCAACTCAGTCAATGAATAGAATGAAACGAGAGTGTTGGGAACCAATAGAAGCATAAAGTTTGCCAGAAGGAACGAAATACTTCTACAGGGTGCGGCAGAAAATAATGCGAAAATTTGTTCTATTTCTTTCAAATCCCATTTCAACTAATTCAAGCAATAATATCAACATTTTCGAGTGCAGTTATCTTTATTAAGTCATTTTAAACAAATTTATTCAATGTGTCCTCCATTTTTATTGATAACATACTCGAGCCGACGCCGGAAGCCAGAGCATGCCTTTCGGACGTAGTCCTCCGACATTGACTGCCATGTGCGTGTTATGGTTGACTTCAGGGTTTTCAAACTAGGGTGTGATGTTTTGCAGGCTCGTGCTTCAACATATGCCCAAATCGAATAATCCAACGGATTAAGATCTGGACTGCTAGAGGGCCACAAATCCTTCGGTCAAAACTTCATGTTATCGTTCAACCATTGTTGGGTTCGATTGGACGTGTAACACGGCGCTCCATCCTGCTGTAGGACAACGTTTTGGTCCTCGGAGAAGTTGGCCTTCACCCAGGGAAGCACTTGGTCCTTTAAAATACCGATATACACTTCGGTATTGATTTTTAACTCCAGCATCAATGAAAGCAGGCGGCATTTTCAAACCGTTGGACGCCACCAAGCCAAACATCATGACACCAGCCGGATGATTGGTTTGAAGTCTGAATTTCCCTTTTTCCGGAACGTTCTCCATTTTCTGCGGTGAAATGAACCGGTCCGTGCGGCTGTTGGCCACAGCATCGATGCTGAAAAGCTTTTCGTCGGAGAACAGGATTATCATTTTTTCCTTCTTCAACAAGGAAAGCAATCTCTTGGAACGAGTCACTCGCAGTTCCTTGACCCGGTCCGTAATCAAGTGGCGTTTCACTCTGGCTCTGGAAGATGCATACAGGTCTTCTTTGAAGATGATTCTCCGTATGGATTTCTCCGAAATATTGGCTTCCTTGGCAGGTTTTCTTAAGGAACGCACCGGGTTGCGAGCATTTTTTGCACGGACCAAAGATCACGTTCGGCGTGTCGGGCAAAGCGCGGACGTCCGCTTCCCGGCTTCCGCTGCTTAGGACCATCCAGCAGGGACTTTTTTATGCGGTAAACTGTTACCAAATGGCACCCTACCACCTTGGCACCCCCCCCCCCCTTGTTTCTAGTATGATGAGCTTGAGACGTTTCACAAAAGAATCGCACGCGGCACGCACCTGGTCCATTGGCATCCCGTCCCAGATCTTGGAAATGAGCTTCTTAAATTGGTCCATAGCTCACTTGATGTTCGCTCTCCTTGGGCAGCATGTACGACCATACATAAAAGTCCAGGGAATTAAGGTCAGGGGAGCTGAGAGGCCACAAAGTCATCTCGAGAAAATCAGTCAAATGCTCCCGACACCACGCTTGGACGATATTCGCCGTATGGGCCGGTGCGCCGTCCTGTTGAAAGGCGTAATGATCCTTCCCGTAGGGGTCCCGAAGTGCTGGGGCCACAACCTTCTCCAGAACCTCTGTCTTATAGTACGCGCACGGAACGGAAGGGCAACTTAGAACGATTCAATGACACGAAAAGTGAAAAATTTGTTGTGTAAAAAGTATCTCGATTTTGTTTGTTTCCACTCATTTTATTTTTACAGTGTTGAAGAAACGTCAAATCAACTGCTATAACTGGTATATTTGTTGCCATATGATCATCACAGTATGCTCTGGTTACGAGAAGAAAAAAACAACAACACTTCATTTTGTGATTTTTCCTTTTTATTCTGTGATAATCTCATCAAAAATTACTATTACTTCTTACACCTTTGAATTGTTGGATTCGTTTATACAATCTGATTGAATAAAATGTTCGGAGCACACGAATATATGGGTGCTACCGTGAACACCCGAACCAGTAAACGACAACCAATTCTGCCTATTTTCAAATCCCCTAGAACTACGAATTCTGTAATGAATTATTCTTAATACATTTATAATTCACGTACCTCTTAACCAGTGCAAAAAAGGAAACCTTGTTGGATGCTGATGTGCTGAATCAATTCATATATAATAGCATATGTTTCTTCCGCATTATTCTCTATTCTTTCGTGCTTCTGTCTCGAAAAAATACATAGAGAAATGTCATAACAACAAAAATCAAGGGCTCTAAATCACACACATAAGGTATATCAAAAACGCAGATGACGTCACTACAATAACCAGTTGGGAAACAATTCGTGAACAATATATAGAACGGTGAATGAATTAATTCTACTATGATTTTTCATTAGGGCCTAACTGACAAACGTAAACAATGGCTTCTTCCGTTAATTTCTCGTGGCACAAAGGCTACCTATGTAAGCCTCCAATTACATCGGATAGGTGAACTCTTCCTCTTCGAAATGACCGTAGTGGATTGATTAGGTGAGTTTTCAATGATGAGAAATTCACGAAAAAAGCAATTTTTTACGTTTGTCAGTTAGGCCTTACTAAAAATCTTTGTCGAATTGCTGTACAGAACCGCAATTTGCAGTGTAGTAAAAACTGCTAGTGTTTTTATGCATCTTCATTTCAATCTTATATTTTGCTATATTTCGTTCTAGCTTAAATGTTTGTCTACGGTTTTGAATTAATTTCTAGGCAGAATTCCCTAAAGCGTTATATGAAACATTTGTAGATCATGTAAGCTACGACCATGCCAATATATGAAACCTACACAAGTTCAATACACCAGTTGCTGATCAAGAAAGTTAGACCCTAAAAAGATTAAGTGACAGTTAACACCCATACAAAGTCCCGTAGAGGGGTGTATGAATACTGTTTTTTTTTTCAAATGCAATCGCACTTGCACAAAATATTTCCTGTACATTAAAATTCATAACATTTTGGAAATACTCCAGCTCCTTATTCAAATGCATGTTGAGAATTTTATTCAAATAAAAAAGTCGATTAAAATGTCACACATTATGAGGCCATTCTGACTGGAAATGCTCCTAATTGACTCTACACCGCAAGTTGTCACTGTTAGAAACGTGGCAGGCTATACGTGTTATACCAAATTGCTTATTATTTTCAACCGTGGAATCAGCTCTCAAATTGTTTGAAAAAAACAGCGGTTTTTTAATTTAAAAGAAGTATTAAAGTCTAAATATAGACTTCTACAAATGCCTAAGTGTGATGTGATGGGGTGTGATTTAGATCATTTCACGGAATGTATTAACCTTTGACCTTTTTTGACAGTTTACAAGATGATAGAATTCAAACCGGTCAAAAAGTTTTCATTAGTTTTGACGTAAAAAATAAGCACTGGTGTCTGTTTTCTGCCTATTTTACTTCAATCGTAATAATTTTAGAGAACAAAATCTCAAACCGATCCCACCAAAAATATTCTAAGTCCATTTAAACAAGCTCCCTGAACTGTCAAAACTGCATTGATGACGCCATCGTGCAATGATCTATATATTGTCTGAAGAAATCGATGTACATACACATCCAATTTATTATTCACACAAAAGAAAAGTCAGAGAAGTCTATTTTTGATCAAATCCTTAATAATATCTATTTATTTATATTTATATATTCGTTCTACGAGGAACAAACCTTCATGCAAGTACCTTGCTACTTTATACTAGCAGGTCTTAAAATGTTGTCTAAGCTTGGAGCATTAAATTATTTTCTGTGTAAAATGTGTGATCTCAACCGCAAGATGTCGCGACTAAGAGCACCCAAAATTCATCATTATTTGTCGTTCAAGATAAACTTCCATTCTGTGTAAAGGGTGTATTCGATAAAAATGGCACACACATATATACTCATCAAAATTAAACTGATTATCGGATTTTCTTGAAATTTTCAGGGAATGTAGAACTACTAATGAGTTTTGATTTACAACATTTGTTTTATTCAATTTCGTCTCCCATCCCGAATGCCCGCACCTTCCTTTTTCACTCCACCCATCAAATTTTGTACAACCGATTTTCCCAGTGTTTTTCTTGTGTTTACCCAAATTTTCTTCAATTCAAGCTCTGTTTTTATAGTTTTGGGATGTTTGCGAAGTTCCGTTTTCATAATTGCCCAGAATTTTTCAATTGGACGAAGTTCCGGTGAATTTGGTGGGTTCATATCCTTTGGCACAAAATTGACTCCGTTGGCTTGGTACCACTCCAATACGTTTCGAGCGTAGTGGCAGGATGCTAGATCAGGCCAAAACAGAGTTGATCCTTTGTGCTTCTTAATAAATGGCAAGAGACGCTTCTTAAGGCACTCTTCCGTGTAAATCGCACCGTTTATTGTTCCGGAAGTGATGAAGGGAGCACTTATTTCACCACATCCGCAAATCGCCTGCCAGATTAGAAACTTCTTTGCAAATTTCGATAGTTTCTTCTTTTGAACATCCTCCGGAACATCGAACTTCGACTTGGCAACGAAATATTCTTGCCCAGGAAGTTGACGGAAGTCGGCCTTGACGTATGTTTCGTCATCCATCACGATGCAACCGGTCCCAACAAACATCAATACTGAATAACTGTTTTGTTTATCAAATTTTGAGAAGTTGTTCAATCTTTTCTTCTAGAAAGCTGAATAACTTCTCCAAATTTGTTTGAACAAGCGATTATTCGACACTGATGTTTGTTGGGTTTATTCGCACAAACTAAATGACTTGATAATTTGCTTGACACCAGCACCGGCCTTCTATAAACAGTCCGATATAAAGCACTACCAACGTTTAGTGTACGTTCATACTTTGTTTGACAATTGTTCATTACTCCTTTGTCACATCCACCTACTCTGTATCGCAATGAACGCGTGTAAGCGTGTATTCACCATAATCATCGTCCTATAGGTATGGCGATGTGACAGTCGAGGAATTACCTCAGAAATGAGGAGTTCGACTCATCTGAGATGCACCCGCCTGGCAGATTTCTCGTAGAATGATCTGCTAGTAGGGGAATTTTCAACTATCTGAAATCCAGATTTCAACGTGCACGCGAAACACGATGTCCGGCGCACGTGTGTATTCATACCGAACGAACGCGCACCGTTATTTATGTGCATAAGTATGCAAACAGCGAGTCATCCACTTTTTTTTTTTTTTCGATCCACCTTTGTACCTAGGTAAGTTTGTTTACAACCGGGGTCTTTAGACACGAATTTGTTACGAATGAGCCAACGATCGGACGGTGCCCGCGATCATCGTACAATGTCAAGGCCACCGACGCCGTTAAGCTTTCTGGCTACTGCCGTTTTTGTTTTTAAACTCGTAAATTATTAAATGGGTAGGCCCTGTATGTAGTTGCTGTAAGTGCCCGCTTCCAATTGGCGATGTAAATCAAGCGATGCCATGGCGTCGATGATGATGATGATGATGATGACGGTGCTGTATTAGGTAGTTAAGCAAAAGAGAAATGGAATTTCTAGAGAAGTAAACAGCGAAAGAAGAAAAACATGCAATTGCATTGCACTGCACTCTTTAAGTTGATCGTATCCACGTCGTTGAGCTAGGAAGGTGGTGGATGGAAAGCAGGGGTTTTCAATTGAAGCGTGACCGTGGCGAGGTATTTAATAAAGGTAAACAAGGGCTTTGTTTTGGTTTGAGTTGATTAGAGTTTCTTACTTGCTCCCAATGAAAGTTGCTTCGACAGTCTAGTCTGTATCCACATTAATCCGGACACCTTCAAATCATTGTTACTTTTGAAATATTGCACGTAGGAATGAAAAATTTCACTGTGGTATAGCTGAGAGTCTATGATGAAAAAGACTATGATTGATGTTTACATTTCATGTTTAGTATTCAAGATGGCGACGAAAGAAAAAACAAGTGCGCGAACGAATTTTGTACGGGCGTACGGCAAACCCTGACTTGTCAATACGGGACCTTGCAAAAACATTTTCGATTTGTCTAAATCCACTGTTCACGATGTGCTCAAATCATTTTCGGAACGTTTGACGGTGGAGAGGAAACCGAGAAGTGACAAAAACATTGGACGCGCTGATCCTGTCATGGACCGAAAGGTGAAAAAGGATATTAACGAAAAACCCAAATCGCTCCATTCGAACGGTGGCTCGTAAGATAGGGATGTCTCCGGGTTTTGTCCAAAATCAAAACAACGTTTGGGACTTAAGTCGTATAAAGTAAAAACAGTTCCAAATCGCAACGACAAACAGAACTTGGCAGCAAAATCACGGGCTCGACGTTTGTACTGCGAATATTTGACGAAGTTTTCATGCGTTGTTATGGACGATGAAACTTATGTCCTGGAGGATTTCAAGCAGCTTCCAGGGCTGGCTTTTTATTCTGCTATGGCCAGAAATGCTACAGCTGAGCATTTCAGAACGAAGAAGGCATCGAAATTTCCCAAAAAATACCTTGTGTGGCAAGCAATTTGCACGT
Source organism: Aedes koreicus (assembly GCA_024533555.2). Classification (NCBI taxonomy): domain Eukaryota; kingdom Metazoa; phylum Arthropoda; class Insecta; order Diptera; family Culicidae; genus Aedes; species Aedes koreicus. The sequence goes on from JAHHFK020004243.1 coordinate 158,644, forward strand.
GTGGCAAAAAGAGTAAATCTTTCGTCACTACAGGCACAATCAACAAGGAGATCTATCAGAAAGAGTGTCTGCAGAAGCGATTGCTACCCTTCATCAAAAGTCACAAAGAAAAACCTTTGTTCTGGCCCGATTTGGCATCATGCCACTATGCTAAAACTGTGATGGAGTGGTACCAAGCAAATCAAGTGAACATTGTACCAAAAACCTCAAACCCGCCAAATTGCCCAGAGCTACGACCAATCGAGAGATATTGGGCTCTGATGAAGCGGAAGCTTTCTGGAAAGAAGCAAGGAATCAAAGACATCAAACACTTCCAGCAAATTTGGACAAAGACGGCTTCTACGATTTCTGAAGAGTCTGTACAAACCCTAATGGACGGAGTTAAGCGCAAAGTTCGAAAATTTTATGCAAATACCGAATAACTATGTTTTGTCTTCACGAATTGTTAAAACACATCCCATGAATCTGAAATAAACAACTACGACGGAAATATAATGCGAAATTTATGTTTTATTCATGTTTTGAGGTGTCCGGATTATTGCGGATACAGACCTTAGAACCTCACCGCCAAGACGATGGCTGCAGCTCACCCTTGCCACTTATCAATACAACGACGTCTATATAAAGGTCTGGCCAAGTAGCCACAACAATATTAGTGAAATCCGCCTTCGGTCCCAATTCCATCGCTCGTGACACTACCAACACCGCATTCCTTGCGCACGCTACACAAGAGCTCGGAAAGTGCTACGTTATACTATTTTTTTTAATCGTTCGCTCCGTGATTGTATATTGTGTGCGCTATAAAACTTAATTTTTCAACCGATTCCTGTCTATCGATGATGGAAAATTGGCTTTATATCGCTACTCGATCAAGTCAAGTAAAGTCCCAGCGTTTGAAACTTACAGTGTGCGGCAGAAAATAATGCGAAAATGTTCAAACTTGAGCATTGGGTTAATTCATGTAGCTAGTGATTTCTGTCGAAAGTGAATTTGGTTTTGTTTACTTTCAAGTGCTGCTTCCAAACATTCTATTTGTTTTATTGCAAATTCGTCAAAATGTTCGCGAAAGAAGTGATCGCCAGTTTGTTGCTCGCCCAGAAGTAGCCAAAAGAGATTGCCAATGTGGTAGGGTGCCATTTGGCAACAGTTTACCGCATCAATAAGTCCCTACAGGATGGTCCTAAGCAGCGGAAGCCGGGAAGCTGACGTCCGCGCTTTGCACGCACGCCGAACGCGATCAAATCGGTCCGTGCCAAAATTGCTCGCAACCCGGTGCATTCCATAAGAAAACTTGCAAAGGAAGCCAATATTTCGGAGAAATCCATGCGGAGAATCATCAAAGAAGACCTGCATGCATCTTCCAGAGCCAGAGTGAAACGCCACTTGACTACGGACCGGGTCAAGGAACTACGAGTGACTCGTTCCAAGAGATTGCTTTCCTTGTTGAAGAAAGAAAAAATGATAATCCTGTTCTCCGACGAAAAGCTTTTCAGCATCGATGCTGTGGCCAACAGCCGCACGGACCGGTTCATTTCACCGCAGAAAATGGAGAACGTTCCGGAAAAAGTGAAATTCAAATTTCAAACCAAACATCCGGCTGGTGTCATGATGTTTGGCTTGGTGGCGTCCAACGGTTTGAAAATGCCGCCTGTTTTCATTGATGCTGGAGTTAAAATCAATACCGAAGTGTATATCGGTATTTTAATGGACCAATTGCAAAAAAGTTCAAGACTAAAGGTTGTACGGAATCAAATTGCACCACTTTTAAATGGCTGTAACTTTTTACTCGTTGGGTATTTTCTATTGTAATTTTGGGTGGAATTAGTTCAATGTGTATTTGTTTACGCTGTGTAAGTTTCACTAGCAGATGTGCAATCGTTGCGAAAATGGAGTCGGAAGAACAGCAGCGGCGCAAAGAAATTTTGCGCACGTACCTCGAAAATCCGGATCTTTCTCATCGTGCCATCAGCAGGAAGCTGGGAATGGTACATTCTACGGTGTCTCGTGTTTTAAATCGGTACCACGAACGTTTGACCATCGATCGGAAAGAAAAAGTGGCAAAAATGGATCTCCGTATAGTGTTAAGGATCACAAGCGGGTAGTTCAAGCTTTCAAGAGGAATCCCAACAGTTCAGTTCGAGATGTGGCGAAGAAACTGAATCTAACCAAAACTTTCGTGCAAGATGCGTACAAAGTCCAAAAGGCGCCTAATCGCGATGAACGGCAGAATACGCTAGGTAAAACACGTGCACGGAAGCTCTACACCCAGATGTTGACGAAACCACATTGCCTCGTTATGAATGATGAGACGTATGTAAAAGCAGACTTCCGGCAGCTTCCGGGGCTCTAGTTTTCACTACTCATTATAAATTCGATGTCTCTGAGGACGTTGGAAAGCAGAAGATGCCAAAGTTTGCCAAAAAATATATGATTTGGCAAGCAATTTGCTCGTGTGGAAAGCGGAGCTCCTCATTCGTGACACCTGGAACAGTTAATGGGCAGGTGTACCTAAAGGAATGCCTCCAAAAGCGTCTACTTTCTCTTTTGAGCTCACACGATGGTCCTACGATTTTCTGGCCGGATTTAGCCTCGTGCCATTACTCGAAAGAGGTTTTGGAGCGGTACAAGGCTAAGGAGGACAATTTCGTGCCGAAGCATCTCAACCCCCCCAATTGAAAAGAAGCACTTTGGAAGTACCCTACGGAAGTGAAATCGGAGGAAGATATTAAGAAAACATGGATTGCCACGCAAAAAAAAGTTGGTCGAAATGTTGTACAGGACCTTATGAGTAGTGTAAAGAAGAAGGTTCGTGCATTTGGATATGGAATTGAAAATGAACAAAACAAACATGGGGAAATATTCATAACATGTTTTATTTTACTCTCTGAAAGTTTGAAGATGATTGGTTGAACGGACGAATTTTGCCGAATATTTGTGTGTGTCGCAATTTGATTCCGTACACCATTTACGCAACCTTACATCTGAAAGACGTTGAAGAAGATAGGAATAGTCTGCCACAAGAAATCTAGAGCACCCGAATACGCAGAGCAACAGATATCAACCGTAAAATCCCAATGCCGCTGGATGACCCGAAATTACGCCGGAAAAGGTTTCGTTTTGGATCTAAAAATCCCACATCCCGGGAAACGATCGATAATATTCATATAACATTTCTACTGCATCTTCAAAGGTGAAATATAAGTTCAAGCATAAGTTTGAGCTAAGGGTGATGCTTTATATTGCCATATCTGAGAGAGAAATTTCCAAACCATGGTTCAAGCCCAGTGGTTTGGCTATTAAGGTGAAACGGAAGGGAGTCCTTTTTCCATATGGTCCATTTATAGGTTAGGTTAATTATCACTTCACGATTTTTGAGACTAAACATCACAAACCAAACAAAACAAACAACGCTCAAATTGATAACCGATTATGCTCCAGTGGACGATTCGTGCGAATAATAGGGTGTACCGATCAAAATTTGGTCGACTTAAATTTGACGCATTTCCTTTCATCGTGCATTAAAAAATTTTGCACACCCCTCATTTTGAAGATGTGTGCGTGTAGCATCATGCCTCTATTTTTATTTTGAGATTAGCACTTCAATTATCAAAATGTCGTCAAAGGAAGAGAAGCAGCGCATCAAAATTTTGCATGTGCATGGCGAAAATCACAACTACTCTCACGCCAAGTTGGCGAAATTGTTGAATGTGGCTAAATCAACTGTAACCAACGTATTAAAAGTGTTCGGCGAACGTTTGTCGACAGCCAGAAAAGCTGGATCGGGGGGAAATCGAAAGCCGGAGGCCACAGCGACGACAAAAAGAGTTGCCCGCTGTTTCGAGCGGAACCCCAATCCCTCCGTCCGAGATGTCGCAAAGAAGCTGGGAGTGGCGCCTTCAACCGTGGATAGGGCTAAAAAGCGAGCTGGACTGTCGACTTTCAAGAAAGCGGTGACTCCAAATCGCGACGAGTCGGCCAAAGCACGATCGCGAAAGTTGTACACGACGATGCTGACGAAGTTTGATTGCGTGGTACAGGAAGATGAAACTTACGTCGAGGCAGACTTTAAACAGCTTCCTGGACAGGAATTTTATACGGCAACCGGACGGGGAAAGGTAACAGATATTTTCAAGCACATTAAACTGTAAAAGTTCCCGAAGAAATATTTGGTGTGGCAGGCCATCTGTACCTGTGGCTTGAAGAGCAACGTTTACATTGCGACCGGAACCGTCAACCAGGGAATTTGTCTGAGCGAGTGCCTACAAAAACGTCTACTGCCTTTCCTGAAGCGACACAATTGTTCCGTTCTATTTTGGCCGGATTTGGCATCTTGCCATTACAGAAAAAAAGGCCATGGAGTGGTATGCTGCCAACAACGTGTAAGTGGCCAAGGCCAAGAACCCTCCTAACACGCCAGAGCTCCGCTCAATCGAACAATATTGGGCCATTGTCAAGCGAAACCTTAAGAAGACTCAAAAAGCTGTTGTGAGCGAGAAACAGTTCAAGACAAACTGGCGTTCTGCGGCGAATAAAGTAGTCAAAAAGACTGTACAAAATCTTATGCCAGGTATTTATTTATTTATTTATTTATTTATTTATTGATATAATTCCAACTGACTTAACATCTTATTGGAATGTAATAGGGAAAAGCCATGTGGCGTAAAAACCTCCTATTTCTAAATCGTACACTACAGAAATCAACATGAATAGAAGGAATACAAAGCAAGCAAAACAACATTAATTCTAGTACACACACAAAACTGGTCAGTAATACTTAAATAATCTATCGTGATGGAATCAGTCGTCTAGTATCTTCGCCATTAATGCCAGTACGTAGTAAATGCCACCATTTCTGAACTAGCGGCTCTCCATCCAACTACGCTGAATCCGGTGACGGAAGGTCTTTGCGGAACAGTTGAAGTCAAACAGAGCGTAGAGTTGACATGAATCGAATTGGATCGTGTTGGCCGTAGTTTGCAGCACGAGCTCCGAGCTGTAGAAAATTTCTTGTTCTCAGAACTCGTTCGGGAGCGTAGATAAAGAGTTCGGCCAGAATTCCGGGAGAGTCGGTTTCACCTAGTAGCACTTTTGCTGCGAACACTGCTTGCATGACTGTACGCCTATGCTCCAATGTTTCAATTCCCAAGAGTGAGCAACGATACTGGTATGCTGGAAGGTTGACCGGATCATTCCACGGCAGATGACGGAGAGCATAACGAACAAATTTCCTTTGGACTGCTTCAATCCTCGCAATCCAGATTCCTTGATATGGGCACCACACAACGGCTCCAAATTCCAGAATAGAACGCACGAGAGAGCAGTACAATGCTTTCAGACAGGTGGGATCACGAAACTCGTCGGAGATCTTAAACATGAAACCGAGCTGTCTGTTGGCTTTGGTAATCATATCCGTGTAGTGTTGTCTAAATTTCAAACCGGAGTCAAGGGTGATTCCAAGGTCACGAACAGTATCAACTTTCTGCAGAGGTTGATTATTTATCATGTAATCAAATGCAATTGGGTTCAATTTTCGATGGAATGTGATAATGAAGCATTTGTTAACACTCAGAGTGAGGAAATTCCTGGAACACCACTCTTCAAAGCTACTGATCAAGTGCTGTAGTCGTAAACAATCAGTGAAGCATCGCACAACCACATAAATTTTCACATCGTCTGCATAGAACGACCTGCAGTTAGGTGGAAGTATCAGTCCAACCTCGTTGATGAAAATTGAGAACAGCAGTGGTCCCAAGTTGCTGCCTTGAGGTACGCCCGACATATTAGTAAAGTAGCTCGATTGAGCTGAGCCGATCTTAACACAGAGTATCCTGTCCGTTAGGTAAGATTTAAACCAACGAACTAAGTTACTTGACACACCAAGTTTGTCTAACTTTGCCAAAAGTATAGTATGGTCGACCCGGTCAAAAGCAGCCTTGAGATCCGTGTAAACAACGTCGACTTGAGATCCAGCTTCCATATTTCGGAGACACGAGGAAACAAAAGGTGCAAGGTTGGTTGAAATCGATCTTCTGGGGTGAAATCCATGTTGTTCGGGAGAGATGTGGTGTCTGCAACTGGCAAATAGCTGATCGTTGACGATGATCTCGAAGACTTTTTGAGCAGGCACAGAGCGATGTGATTCCTCGATAATTTTCGGCATTTTGTTTATCTCCTTTCTTGAAAATCGGGAACATGAACGAAGATTTCCAACGTTTTTGATATTTTCTCTGGCGTAAGGAGATATTGACAATCTTCAAAAGAGGAATCGTAAACACTGCAGTGCAATTCTTTAGTACACATGAAGGAATTCCGTCTGGTCCAGCCGCGTTTGAGAGTTTCAGCTTTCGGATTGCTGATTCAACGAGGTCCAATGTAATCGCAGGAATATTGAAGTCGAACGCGTCTCTGGGAGTATCTCTGAGTGCTTCGCTGAATTGCACCAATGCTGGCATGGTGTTATTGAATACACTTTTGAAGTGCTCAGAGAGTAGATCACATTTGTCCACTGGTGTGCTGTGATTCTGTCGCCGAGATGAATTTCAATCCGGTAGCCCATTAACATTCCTTTTTGTGTTCACAAATGACTAGAACAACTTTGGGTTGCGCCGAAGGTTAGATTGGATTCGTTTTGACTAATTCTTGTAAAGAAGACGATTGTACATTCGGTAATGGATACTAGCTATCGAGAAAATTCGCTTGGTGAATTGATTTCGGGTTTTGCAGTACTTGCGAAGAGCCTTCGATCTCCACGTTTAGGTACCGTAAATGAGCATTAGACCAAGGAGGTTTACGAGCAGGTCTCCTCAGCGGGACAAAATCTGATATAGCCAAGACACAACCTCGTCAAAAAAATAGGGTAGGGAACGGCTTAATCAGGGGTCACTATTTTAATCAGTTGTTAGGAAATAGGTCTATAACTCCTACATTTTCCAAATTATTTCATTTTTAATGATACGATCATAAGCTTTATCTATTGGGCCAATGATTCGATGTATGAATCATGATTGATTACCAATTTATTACTGTCATTTTGAAGATTTAAAATACATCATCTAGAAACCATCAGTTTCTTACCTGCTGAAGAAGTTCGCTCAAATTTTGCCTTTGTGTATTTTGCATTTAATCGCGTGTACCGGAGAGCATGTCTTCATCAGCTCTCTCTCACAACTAGGCTTGTTGCCAGAATGTGATGTTGAACATTGAGTTAAATTTATTACATATTTAGATAATCTGAAATCGCTATTTATTTCATGTTTCTTCCAGTCATTGGAGGTTGATCTATGCTTATGATTATATTGTCCATCATCTGGCACTATCATTTGCAATAAAAAATATGTTTTGGAGCTGTCCAATAGTACTCAACGATAAATAATGCTTCGCTGTTGAGCTGCAGCTATGGCATCACTGTTGCTTTTGAGAGAGCCCATGTTTCCTCTCTTCTTTGTTAACCATGGATATAGCGCACCGGTAACGTAACGTGAAGCCTGCTGTCTCTTGCATTTGTTTGTTTTTAAACGAAGCATCCCGTTTGTCGTCACAGTCGCTTTGGCTAACATATGCGTGAGAGTAAATGAAATAAGAAATACACATTGCCAATCTAAAGATCAATGACAAACTAAAAGTTTGGTCGTGTACGTCTGTCTCATAACCTGCTAGGAGACGAGTTTGTGGTCGTAGCAATCGACATGTTTTGGTTGATTGTTTTCGAGAGCGGATGGGTAAAACGAAGGAGCGGGTTGAGGAAATTGACGTTTGCAGCAAATCGTCAACTGGTCTATTTCATTTCGCCTTCGCACACATGCACAGAATCGCACTCATACAATATTGTTAGTTTATGTACAGATTGAGGAGCTGAAGAAAACATTTTTTTAATCGGAAAGCAATCCGCATGTGTTTAAGAAGTCCCTGCAATTGGGAACTTTATTCCATGGCTATGAAATTTTCTGAGCCTAATGCTCGTTGCTGAAGGTATGTTCCGATAGACCAGACGTAAGCAGAGGGATTAATGTCTAAATATTGGCAGTTCTAATTATAGATTACATACAGCTTCATCAAATGTCTCAGGGGCTGACTAGACTGCTTAAAACCCGTCCCGTACCCTTGGTAATAATTTTATTCTTTTTAATAGATTTTACATTATTGCTTTTTTTTTTTTTTTTTTTTTTTTTTTTTAGGTAAAACAAGTTTTATGATTGTTAGGGTAATTCGCTTCCCCCCCTAAAAAAATTAATATTTTATTTGTGGGGGGGGGGGGTTGTTTTTTTTTTTTTTTTTTTTTTTTGTTTTGTTGTGGGTTGGGTAATTATAAATAAACAAATTTATAAATTTTTGGGGGGGTGGTGGTGTTTTGTGTTAGGGGGGGGGGAAAATGGGCGTTGTAAATTGTCATGACGATCCTGTTTTCCAGCTTCGCTTATACTTGGCAATGTATTCGGCATCTTGAATGACCTTTTTTTTTTCTTCAGCATTTTGCTTTTTGCTTTCACAGTTAACTCATTGCTTGCCCTCAACTTAGAGTTCTAAATGCACTTCCACAGTTATTAATTGAGTGCTTTCGATGCCAAGTACCATTTTCGCATTAGTATGATTGTGTGGCAAGTACAATTATACCCTATACCCAGTGAGTCGAGAAATTTTCCTAGACCAGACCTGGAATCGAACCCAGCCACCTCCAGCATGGTGTTGCTTTGTAGCTGTGCCTTTACCGACTGAGCTAAGGAAGGACCCCGAGATCCCGAATGACCTGTAGCAAGCATTGTTCACACTTCCTAGTGTTCCAACTAGTTGTTTCTGAACGCGAGGAGCGGAATTCGGATTGAGTGAAAAACTCATCATCCGTTTGAGAATTTCCGACCATGTCAGCTGAATTCTCATCATCACCTGTATTTTCGTCATCGTATCCAATGGTTAATGAGTTCTTCACTGATTCAAGGTAGAACGCAGAATTTTCTTCAGCATGAAGCATGTTCAGTTCATCGAAGTTTTGGCAAATAGCATATGCCGATAAAGTGACATTGTTATTCACAATCAACCTTTTGTACACATGCTGCTTTAAACTGCACAGTGGTTGGATTGTTGTTGTTGCCCACTTTTGCCCTGATAAAAAATGTTTCCAGGTGATCCTGGTTGAATCTGTAGTAGGGTATTTTACTCAGTTCCTGGAGTTCTTCGACATATATCCTATACATTTAATTGAAACTCTGTATCAATTCTGTGCCATTTCCAACTCCCGCTCTCCCTCACGTAAAAAGATAGTATATATGATTGGCATTCCCCAATCTCAGTAAAAAAAATCACAAAAAATCATTGTTTAAACGGTTTTTATGGCCAATCAATAACTTTCAATTAATCTCAGATTTATTGGACACAATACACCGCGCGACGTAATGTTCACATAATACAACGCGGTGTAAGACTTTCAGAACGCTGCGGTTGTACTTTTGCTCGGAGGAAAGCCGCGTGAAATATTTATTTAAATATTTAAATTACTTATAACTGGAATTATATCATGAATGTAAAAATAGACTCTTTTGATATGCTACGCTTGGTTGTTGTTTTGCAACCACTCATGACGCAACAAAAACATACTCCTCCGAAGAGAAACATCGGTGCATCTACCAGGGACGACCCCATGTTTACGTTGCGGGGCGACATCTACGATTTGCAAGTGGTTACACGAAACTCAGTTAATCTGTCATGTTGTGGGGGGGGGGGGGGGGGGGGGTGCACATCACTGACTTGATATAGTTTGACGTTTGTAAATATGACGATGAAGAAGACAGAAAAAAAAGTTTTATTCCATGTTTTAGACAAAAAGATCTGATGTCGATGAAATAGAGTTCTAACGAACCATTTGTTCCTCTAATTCGTTTTAATACGATGGGTTTCATTGAGATCAGAACTTAACACATTTTCAATAACCAGAAGCTTCGTCCCCTGATTTCCGTTTATTTCAATTAGAAAAATTAAGTGCAACGTTGATAGCATAGACAAATCTGCTTGATTCTTGCCTCGATGTAAATTAGTCGATGAAAATCAAAACCGACATGGGTGAGAAATAATTTGGTTGAATTTTGCCTTCTGGGTTGGTTTTTAGACTATCGCGAAAATATATTTTTTCGATAAAAAATTGTTTACATTTCATTTATCAAGGGAAAAGCCTGCAAACAAACCGATTATCCGATACAGCACCCCGAAATACGTTCCGGCTAACGAAAATTGTACCTATAAAATGAACCAATGTATGATGATTATGGTGTTAACATATTTTGATCTTACAAAAAATGTCTGTCCGTGGTATAATTAGGTGCAAAATCTGCAATATGGATGACGAATATTTTTTTTTTTTTCATTCGACGACCATGCATACACAAAATGATTTTATACTTCCTTTATAACACGGCGGTGGAATTATTCAAACTAAAAAATAGTGTTTTGTTTGGATTCAATTCCAAACGGAAAGTGACATTTGAGATTGAAAGGTATCGCCCAGCTCTATCGCAGCTGGGTTGCCAACCTCTGCTTTTTAGAATTATATCAAGTAAATGAGATGATATTAGCTATAGAGCTATATATATCAAGTACTGTTCTTAATGTAGATTGACAGATCAAATGTATGGGATATCACCATAGACTAACTCTAAGACCAGTAGGTCCCGAACAAATACGATTTTTTTCTTGGCTCAGTCAGTACTAGCATCGGTCCCAAGCTCGGTCCCAAGCTTAATAATACGCCCCTAATAATGAACTCGCACGAACACACTCCCAAATATGCTGTCAAAATAACACAGCAAATCAAAACAAAGGCGCAAATATGTATAGCTAGGTGCTGGCTTCAAGGTGTACTTCGGACCAAGGGGTTCTACAACAGTGAACCAATTTCAAATCACTAGTTGCATATGACAATTTGTGGGTGACCCTTTAGAGTTAGTCTATGGATATACTCTGTTACCACCCCTAAGCACGACTCTTGTTGGCAATTTTACGCAGTCAATAAAGCTGAAAAAATATTGTTACCTAGTCGGATGATTGCCGATTTATAACCCTGAACCAGCCTTGAACCGACGGTTGAGGTCGCATTTATTGCAAATGTTCCAGCCCATGAAATCGAACGATTGTAAATCAATGAGTGCCAATTTTGTTCTGCTCGTTCGAATCATAGCATGCCGACACTGTTGACAATAAAACACGAGCACTTCACGATAGGAAAACCCGTCCAAACGGACCGAGTGTAAACAAATCTGATAAAATAATTTCGCGCGAGCTGGCAAGGGGCGTAGGTTCGTGAACTATCTTACATTTCTAAGTGAGCGTGTGTGGCGGTTCATAACTTAACTCAACGGCTGCTAACCGGTCGCTTTAGCGAACTAATAATAATCAACATTTTCCTGGTGAGATACCTACCGTTAGGCACTGTGAGGTCCCACGCGCTTTGCACTTTTTTTTTCTGCGTTTGTAGACTGCAGCTTTGTTGAGGAGATCGAGATGCTGCTGCGCGTTCGTTTATCAAGATAATTTAATCCGGAAATTAGATAAAGCTACTCGGCCAATTGAATAATGCGGCGGCGATGGCCGACGAAAGTTAACTGGTGAAGTTGATCCGAGCGATTCTCGCCGGCGACATTATTTCTAAATCTACAAAGGTGGTGGTGGGCGAGATTATCGAATTCCAGTACATTTGTTAATACACAATGGGCGACGACAGTTTGACGGATTGGCACTTGACCGTAAGTGGTGATAAAGAAACTTCGAGTATTATGAAATGCGATAACGATTGCAGGGGGTATTTCTGGAACGTCTGGATTGCGAAAACGTAGTGGTCGTTCATCATCGGGATCGACGTGTGGATGTATTTGTTATCAGGTATGGTAGGTATGTACAATGAGACTATTCGGGGGGATGTCTTGGAAGAGTGTCGGCTAAGGTAAGTGACGGTTGCGTCTTTAAATTTCATCTTTATTGGGTACGTTGTTTGAAAGCAATCAAAGACATCGTAAAGATTGCCGGAGTGATGATAGTCTGTGGGTAATCTCGCTGTTCGATTAGGGTGTCCGTGTTCATGGGAATGTTGAGTAACCTTTGGAGATGGATAAGGCTTTTATCTCAAGAAAAGTGGGTATGAAAGTCACCTTCTGGAGTGGAAGTGTGTTACTCCAAGGTCACCAAAAAAATGTCACGTATAAAGTTTCATGCTGGCAATCGATATGATTCAACGAGAGGAAAAGCACTTGAATTTCAATAAACTGGGATTTACCCGCGGATTGGCTATTCTACACCCCACACGGAAAACACGCAAAACAAGTTCCACTTCTCTCTTGTGCATGCAAGGTGACTTTTTCCCCGGCGAGCAAATCAGTGATTCTTCGAAAGCTTTCTCACAGTAGCAGAGTACTTCTGGTGGTTGATCGGCGTTCCTTGGCAAAACCACGCAACAATTCGCAGTTTTATGTTCCGGTTATTCCCCACAAAACAAATCAACTAAAACGATTCAAATGTTTGGTGTTGATCGTCATCTTGGTGGGATTTTTATAACGACGATGAAACGGCTGTACTGGGTTTTGATCATTGTAGGTCATTGCGTTGCATGTTTCGAAGGAATTTTAATGGACGACTACCTGGGTATCGTTGGCTAATGTTGCCAATTAGGGAAGATTACTGAAATCGGAGAACATGTGCAGTGTCACGTTCCGTGGTCGGTGGTATCATTTCAGAATGGCGTTCTATTTTTGAATCGACGAAAGTCAACGGCCGACAACGGGTACAAATCTTGTCATTAAAAGAGTCTAAACGTATGCAAACAGTCATCATCGAATAATTGTGGGAAACTCTTGCTTCTAGCTAACGATATTCCAACAACCATAACCGTAGAAAAAACACGCACGTTCTAGCGTCTTTGTGTCAGCGAATGCATAGCAGGAACAACCTTTCACTTAACTACAAGTGTTGCGGATCCCAATGTGAACTGCATGCTTCGCTGATCGCAATGGATGCATTCATTAATTCCCGTTTGCACTAGGCACAAGTACTTTCCAACTTTTTATCTACTCGACTAGCTCCACCGACGATGGCCGCTCCGAAGGTCAAGATGATGTTAGCATTTACAATTGAATGTGGAGTGCAATGATCTGTTGTGCAGTGGTTCTCCCGTTTGTCTTAAGCAGGAAAAAATGACAACAACAATCATGCTTCATGCTCGTTATTTGTTCGACATGTTTGCCGGTTGCGTAAATATTAATTAACGTCGTAAAGTTTTAAAATCTCATGATTTTTAAAATCTTGGAATCATAGGATTTGGAAATTATGGTCTCTAAATTATCACTATCCTTAAATCTTAAAATCTTATAATCATAAAATTTTAAAATCCCAAAATCTCAAAATCTACATATCTAGAAAACAAAAAATGAAGAAATCTGAAAATGTTGAAATTTTAAAATTTTTAAATCTTAAACTTTTAAAATCTTAATATCACTATACCTTTAATTCTGATAATTTTAAAGTCATTAAATTCTGAAGTTATAGAATCAATCCCAAGATCTTAAAATCATAAATCCCAAATATCTTAATATCTTAAAATCCCAAAACCTAAAATCCTAAAATCTTGAAATCATATCTTAAAATCTCGACATCTAAAATACTCAAAATCTTGTAAACTGAAAATCAGGGTAACTGAAAGTCTTATGATTGTTAATCTTAAAATTAACAACATCTCAAAATCATAAGATCAAATAATCCTAAAATGTCAATACTTTAAAATGTTTAACTCTTTAAAAAAAATATTTCATAAAATTTTAAATTCTAAGGTTATTTAGATAATTATATCTTTAAATCTTAAAAACTTTAAATCCTTAAAACACAAAATTTGAACTTAATTTCAAAATCTAAAATCTCATAAATATGAAATCTTAGAATCTTGGAATCTTAAGATATCTACATATTAAATTCTTAAATTTTGAAAATCTAGAAATATAATAACCTTAAAATCAAAAGATCCTTAAATCTGAAAATATGATAATTTAATTCTAGAATCGTAAAATCTTGACAACTGAAAATCTCAAAATCATGAAATCCGATTATCAGAAAACCAAAAAATCTTAGGATTGTTAATCTGAAAATCAAAACAATCTCAAAATTATAAAATCTTTATATACTAATATATCAATATCTTAAAATCTTGATATCCCGTTCGCACTACAACCTATATTATGTGATACAGAGTACCTTGATATCAGCATCTATGCATCTAGTTTTTACTGGAAATAACGTGCATGGCATTTGATATCTAGGTTCTCTTTTTCATGTAATGTAGGTTGTAGTGCGATGGTATAAGCAACAATCAATGTGCAACTAGCTATTTAAATTGGTTCACTGTTGTAGAACCCCTAGTTCCGACACCTAGTAAGCGCCTTGCCATGTACTCTTGCAATTTTCAGTACCTTTTGGTACAAGCATCTTTGTTTTTCTTCTGATTCGCTATGTTATTTTGACAGAATATTTGAGAGTGTGGTGGTGTGAGTTACGGCCTTAGAGGCGAATATCTTAAACTATTAATGGTTCATTAATCTTAAAATAACAAAAATCTCGAAAAATACATTTGAATCTTAAAATCATTAAATCCTGAAAAAAATAAATTATAAGATCTGAAAATTATAATACATTAAAATCTTAACATCTTAACATTTAGAAAACTCAAAATCTTTAAATTTTATCTAAAAAACATAAAATGTTGACATTTGTAAATCTCAAAATCTTGAAATATGAAAACATCAGCATCTAATGATTGTTAATCTTTAAATCAACAAAATATCGAAATCATACTTCTGAAAGTGTTAATATCTTAAAATTTAAATTTCATTAAATTTTTTAAATCATTATTTCCCAATCTTAATATCGTGAAATCCTCAGATCTTAAAATTTCACAATCTTAATATCCCAAATTTAAAAAGCTGAAAATCTAAAAATTCTGATATTTTAACTTCTAATCATGTCTTAAATCATGAAATTATCTTTTATCATCTTAAATTCCTGATATAGTACAATTATTTAAAATTATTATTTTTAAAATCTCAAAATCTTTATATCTTAAATCTTAAAATATTAAAATATAAGGTCTCAAAATCTGTAAATCTCAACACTTAAATCTGAATATCCTATAATCTTAATATCTCAAGAATTTTTTATCTCAAAATATTAAAATCATAAAATCTGAAAATTTCAAAACCCTAAAATCTGTAAATCCTCAAATCTGAATCCAAAATTTGTATCATTATATCTTTCAGTCCTTAGTTCTTAAAATCTTCAAATCTGTAAAACTAAAAATGCTTGGATGTAAGAATCTCAAAATCTTAAAATCTTTCAATTTAATCTAAGAGTCTTAAAATCTTAAAATCTGTAAATCTTTAAACCGTGAAATCTGAAAATCAGAAAACCTGATAATCTTAGGATTTTTTATCTCAAAATCAAAACCATTTTTAAATAACTTAAAAATCTTAAAATCTTCATATCTTGAAATAATAACTGAACATCCTAAATTCTTATGATATTAAAATTTGAACATCTCAAAATCTAAAAATCTAAAAATCTGAAAAATCCTTAAATCTTAAAGACTTGACATCTGAAAATATCAAAATCTTTAAATCTGAACATCAGACAGTCTCAAAATCTTAAGATTGTTTATATTAAAATCAACAAAATCTCAAAATCATAAAATCTTAAATGCTTTAATGTTAATATCCCTAAATCTTAAGATTTAAACTTTTTTATTTAATAAAATTTTTAAATATTAGAGCTACAATCCTAAGAACAATGACCTAATAGAAAATTTCAATATCTTAGTATCTTAGAATCTTAAAATCTTGACATTTAAAAATCTCAAATTAATGAAATATGAAGATCAGAACACCTAAACTCTGGAGGGATTGTTTATCTCTGAAATCAAAATAATGTCATAATAACTTGTTATCTAGAAATAATAAAATCCTTAAATCTGAAGATCAAAAAATCATAATATCTTATGTAATATAATCTTAAGTTTTTCAACTCTCAAAATCTTAACACCTCAAAATCTGGAAATCCTTAAATCGTCAAATCTCAAAACATTGAAATCTTAAATTCCTTAAATCTGAAAAATCTGAAAGAATTTTAAATTTTAAAATCTCAGAATCATTGTCTTCAAAAATCATAAAATTGAAACATGTCCTAACATGTTAAGATATTTTAAACTTCCAATTCCTAAGATGTGCATATCTTAATACCTTTAAAAAATTGAAATTCAAAAATCTCAAAATTTTAAAAACATAAAAATTTCAATATTTCATAATCTAAAAATCATAAAATCCTAATATCTCGAAATCAAAAATCCTCAAAATCTGTCAACCTGAAAATTTTTAAAAACAGTTTCCAATCTTTAAAAGCTCTAAATCCTTAATTCAAAATATTCTTACCTTAACATCTAAAAATTAAAAATGCTCCAAACTCATAGATCTTAAGATTGTGGAAGCTTAAAACCTTAATTTCATAAAATCTTGGGAAACGTTCAGTACTGAAAAATGTTTAATTTTAATATCTTTTAATCCTGAAAAATAAAAATGTTTAAATTTAAGATTTTCAAACCTTAACACCTCAAAGGTCGGTATCGAGTTCGAAAGAAATTTCTTTTTCTATCCCAAACCCATGTTAAATTCCGTTTACTGAAACGGAAAAGTAAAGAATCGATAAAAAATTTCTAAAGCACCTGAAAACAATGAAAAATAAAATTGGAATTTGTGAGATTTCCGCGCAAACTAATGGAAGCTGTCACTCTTACTTTGGGAAAAATATTCCGCTCGATTATTCTATATACTAACTCTAAGACCAGTAGGTCCCGAACAAATAGGATTTTTTTGCTTGGCTCAGTCAGTACTAGCACATCGGTCCCAAGCTCGGTCCCAAGCTTAATAAGGTGCACCCTTATAATGAACTCACACGAGCACACTCTCAAATATTCTGTCAAAATAACTTACAGCAAATCAAAACAAAAGGCGCAAATATGTATAGCTGGCTTCAAGGTGTAGTTCTGACCAAGGGGTTCTACAACAGTGAACCAATTTCAAATCGCTAGTTGCATATTGATTTATTTGATTATTCCGTAAGTGAAGGTGACATTTCGTTCCATGTAGATCAATTGTCAAAATTCCGCTTGATAATATCAACAATCAATATGCAACAAGCGATTTGAAATTGGTTCACTGTGGTCCCGAGCTTGGGACTGATGTGCTAGTACTGACTGAGCCAAGAAAAAAATCGTATTTGTTCGGGACCAAAGGGTGTCCACGATGAAATTGCCACACTATAAAATTGCTCTAACTTTTTAACCGTTGAGTAGAATTTAATGAAAATTTGAGTGGATTTAGTTAATTGTGCATTATTTACATCCTGCAAGTTTTAAAGTCCTGTGATCAAAACTCGCGGAAATGGAGTCGAAAGAACAGCTCGTGCGTGATAAAATCTTGCGCATTTATCACGAGAACAAGGATCTACTCGCATCGTTCCATCGCTAAAACGTTGGGAATCGCAGATTCCACGGTGTCGCGGGTGATTAAGCGGTTCGAGGAACGGTTGACCACCGATCGGAAGCCAAAGAGTGAAGGAAAAAGTATTCCGTACAACACCGAAATCCCCAACCGCTTGATTGGGACCTTCAACCGAAATCCGAACGCCTCCGTTCGGGATGCTTAGCTAAGAAGCTGCACCTAAGCCGAAGTTTTTGTCCAGAAGGCCAAAACTAAGGCTGGGCTTGAACGTTCAAGGTACGAAAGGCCCCTAATCGCGACGAGAAGCAGAACAAGTCCGACAAAACCCGTGACAGGAAGTTGTACCTCAACATGCTGACGAAAGTTGAATGCTGCATCATGGACGACGAAACATATGTGAAGGCCGACTTCAAACAGATCCCCGGCAACCTGTTTTTCACGGCCAAGGAGATAGGATTCCACTGTTCAGACGCATATCCCGCACTCAGAAGATATCCAAATTTGCGAAGAAATTCCTGGTTAGGCAAAACCATCTGCACGTGCAGGAAGCGGAGTGCACCTTTCGTGACCCAGGACACGATGAACGGACAGGTGTACATGAAGGATTACCTCCAGAAGCGGCTGCTTCCCCCGCCTCCTGAAGGCCCACAACGTCCCAACAATCTTCTGGCCGGATTTGTACTCGTACCACTACTCCAAGGACGTGCTGAAGTGGTATGCGGACAATAAGGTCAATTTCGTGCCGAAAATGTTCAACCCTCCCAACACTCCGGAGCTCCGCCCCATCGAGAAGTACTGGGCGATTATGAAGCAGCACCTTCTTAAACGACCTAAGGTAGTGAAGACAGTCGAGGAACTGAAGAAAGTATGGGTTTACATGCGAAAAACGGTTGATTCACAGGTTGTGCAGAATCTTACATGGCCGGGGTTAAGGCCAAGCTGCGGGCATTTGCGTATGGACTGTAAATAAAATACGAGAGTAAAATGGTAAAATGAAGTTTAGTAGTTATTTCTCAATCCCTGAAAATTTGATGGCAATCGGATGAAAACTCGAATTTTTTGCGAATCAATTTTTGTATGTAGCAATTTCATCGTAGACACCCTTTAAAAGCAAATCAAAACAAAGGCGCAAATATGTATAGTTAGGTGCTGGCTTCAAGGTGTACTTCGGACCAAGGGGTTCTACAACAGTGAACCAATTTCAAATCGCTAGTTGCATATTGATTGTTGGTAAAACTATCGCTTGCAAGCCAAAACTATCACTACATAGTTTAGGGAGCGGCTGGATAGTCAGGAAGAAAATGAGTATATTTTTTGGCTCAGGAAGTACTAGCACAGCTCGGTCCCAAGCTTAATGATTCGCCCCTTATAACGTAACTTGCACCAACACACACTCAAATATTCTGTCAAATTAACATATCGAATCAAAACAAAGCCAAAGATACTAGTACCGAAAGGTACTGAAAAGCGCAAGAGTGTATACTTCGGTGCAGACTGCAAAGTATACTTCGGACCTAGGGGTTCTACAACAGTGAACCATTTTCAAATCGCTGGTTACATATTGATTGTTGGTTTAGGTGTTCCTATGAACTATTACATAGTTTTCTAGCTTATAGACGCCGTGTGGCGGCCCCTTAGTGATGAAAATTTTCTAGTTTCTAGGTACGTAATTCCGACCCTACTATAGAACTTCTTTGTACTTGGTACTCCAGTTGGCGATTAGAGTTAGCAATCACTTTCGATCGCCGCAATGTAACCGTAAGCTTCTGATCCACCAAGACACCGTTCGTAATAGTTCAAGAGTCGAACGTTTTATAGGACGAGAGGTGCGAAAGTAAGGGTAATTTTGGATCACTCAAGGCTTATCCAAAATGGAAGCATTCGCGTTCCGTTGACTTAAGTTTGACAAAAAACCTATTGGAAAACAGTCAAAAACACGCAGTCAGTCAGTCGACAAATTTCACCAGCAGGACTTGCACGAGGGCTAAAACTACCACCAGACTATATACGATCTTCAGGCTTTTAAGAAGTCTCTAAAGCTATCATAATTGTCAAACACAGAAAAGCTCTAAGTACAAAAAACATTCTTGGCTGCCGCGACGCTATCTATCCTAAGCAGGATTGCGAAATCATATGCAATTATTGCAATAAACAAGTTGTTATTGTTCGGCATAAAATTCCCGTATTAAACCGGACCTTGATATACTATTTAGCATCCATTAATGTTATCACTGCTGATATAATTTATTGCCCCTCCACGATGCATACTTGTTAATTCATTTTTATCTGTAGCGTACGTAATCCACGACGCAAAGCAAACTTCACCCCTATGAGTCCATCATTCCGTTTATCACACAACAGTGACCAGTACACCTGATTAGATAAATCGATACTCCTACTTCATTGTTCCAACTCATCAATTACTTACACTTTTGATTTACACGTCCAGCAGGTAACCGGTGGAATACAACACAAACCACCTCGAACGCTTGACCACTTTCACTTTCAAATCCAAGCTTGAATTATTCTCACTCACTGAACAACACTCCTGATTTCCTGATCAGCGCAGTTCGACCGACCGACCGAGCAAGAACCGTATCCCGACGCACACTGCCGACGATCGACGGCGATGGAAAGAGTTTTGTCGCTCGAGCTCCGGCGGCATCGTCGGCGCCGACACCTATCAGGCTCCGTATAGCCCAATACAATCAACTGAGAATAATCTACCGTCCGTACATGCATCTAAGGTAACAACTACAAGAACACACCTCTCAATCAGCTTGGTCTTCGTGAAGCTGCTGCCGCTTCTGGCTTCAAGTGAATCGCCCAGTTTGAGTTGATACCGAACGTCCGCTTATCAAAATCTAGCTTCATGCAGCAGCAATAGCAGCCGCATCATCCAAACACCGACGCACTTTTGAAAGATTGAATCAATTTTTGTTGGTCAGCCACGCAAGTGTCCTGCCGAATTTGTGCTGCCTACGCCGAGTTGCTTATCATTCGTCAGATCGCCGAGATAACGGTCAGGGTGAGTGACTAATGTCACACGTTTTCGTATCCAGCTCGGCATGCCGAAATGAGGTGTTTATCTTTCGGCGTCGGAAAGGTTCAAAATTTTTTTGTTTACGGGCAGGGGCTCCGAGAACGCTCCGGTTGCTGCTAAGCGCTTGCGTGAATGGGTTCGTCCTTGATTGCGGTCAGTGAAGCATCCCCCCTGAGTTTCGGATTCTTCATGTGGAACAGAAATGCGAAGCACACCTCCCATAAGTAGGTAGGTAGTTGCCTATTATTTGTAGTGGTTGTTGTTTTTGGATGAATTTACTTTAATTATGAACCGGGACCGATCGGAGCGTAGAACGGTATTCGATGGCGTTGACGTCGAGGGTGGTGGTAGCATTGAAAGTGGGAGTCACCGCTTCTATACTTATTCGCGGCCTTGGCTAATTTGTTCTGATGATCTGGAGTGATTTTGGCTCGAGAGGTATGGTGGATAATCACGACGAGGCTACCCAGGTGTTTGATTTATTCACATATGCATTAGTTTTCCAAGGTGAATGATGGACAAAAAATCTCTCAAAGTCCTTGAAAAGTATATTTTCCGCCCATTCAGCTTCCCGCAATCGCTAATGATGGCTTACACGTGTTTTTAAAATTCATCGATCGCAGTAATCATTGACCATCATGCAGGCCGCCATTATCGAACATGATCCTTTCAAAATAGAGACGACCACGTGGCCAATCAGGAATGCCAAGTGCAACATCTTCACCATGGATGTTTTTTGACGTTGACTACGTCTTACGGCAAGGGTAGGGTGTCAATTGAAAATCTAAAAATAAGCGACTGTCACGAACTGTCGTTACAATTTAAGCAGCAGATAAGCTTAATAAATGCTCGATAGTTTTTCAAGATGTTCACATGAATCAGTTTAGGAAATTTTCCCGCGTATCAATTCATAAGTATAAGTAGAGTGACGACGCTGTACCAATACAGGCACACTAGTCGCCGCGATCGTCGTGCAGCACCAAGCATCGTCGAAGTTGTGTGCTGATAGTTAAAGAGGTAAGACGCATTTGGCAATTCCGGAGCGTGCTGGGTGATTCCTCGGTTCCGGGTTATTAACATTGGCGATCCATGCCAGGCTGTTAAATGATTAGCAGAAAACAACCCTTTCGTTTTTATCTCGTTATCGAGGAATCACCCACCACGCAATTTTTTTTTATTTTGCTTGAGACGGAGAACTTTTCGGAAAAAGTGCAAAGATTAAAGGCAAATGGCTACCAGCGCCGCGTGTGCATTGGCTCCAGGCGGAGATGACTGTTGGTCTTCGGAGAAGTCTCCTGAGAATCTTGAGTCTAACGATGATGCTGATGAAACTGCACAGAACGCGAAGGACAGCACCGATCACAGTGCCAAGGCAGGAGAAAGTGGAAATCAATCACTTCATGACGAAAACCAGGAATACATCCGAAAGGTGGAGCAGTTGCAGAAGACGTTGGATAAGATAGTCAGGGATATGAATTTGAGTCAGTCTCGAGGCACAGCTAGTTCGGCGCCTTTGGACGTTGATCAAACTTGGAATAGTACAGTTGGCATCTCTGGACCACCATCTTCAACCACAGGCAGCATCCGCTGGGAAAACATCCAGCCCTTCCCAAACGACGTTCCAGCCAACCAGATGTGGGAACAGTGGAACCGGTTTATAGACCGCTTCGAGATCGCAGCGTCTTTGTCCAACGTGAGCCACCCTGTAAAACGGTCGCAGGTACTGTTTCTGTCCATGGGAGAGAAGCTCCAGGGCATAACCAGAGCCGCCAGACTTCGCCCAAGTCTTGAGAGTTGAACTTGTACAACGTATTTATTAAGAACATTGAGGACTACTCTTCAGTCGATGGTTGACCTAACTGCCGAGCACGAAATGTTCTCAAACCTCAAGCGAGGTGTAAATGAACCAACTATAACATTTCACGCGCGGCTAATGGAGAAAGTCCGCCTCTGCCGGTTCAGTCTCGCTGATCAAGATCGGTTTGTTCGAATGCAGTTGCTTAAGGGTGTGCGCAACAAGGAAGCGGCTAGGACAGCAAGGATTTTTGGATACGACACGACATTTATCATGCAGTCAGCAACGCGGGAAGAAGCATACGTTCCGGAATCGGTGCAGTCTGAGCCTCCTCAAGCATTCGCGGTAGGGTGAGAGCGGAGATCAACCGACGATTGGGGACAGAGGAAACGTCGGAGCGAACATGTCAATAACGACTGGAAACACTCGAAAAAGCCACGACAGGAGAACGAAAGCAAATATCGTGGCCTGGGCCGCCGCTCTCGTTGTCCAAAATGTGATCAACTGTTCCATAAGTTTGGCTCTTGCCCGGCAACGAACAGGAATTGCAACACCTGCGGGGAGCGTGGACACTTTTCTGCGACATGCCGGAAGAAGCAAGCTAACAGCATCCAAGCTAAACGTGAGCTTGCATCAGGATGGACGGACAAAGAAGGCGACAATAAGGTAAATAACGACTAATTTCTGAAGACCGGTTGATCTATTTCTAATATTATATGATAAACATGCCTAATGAATTAAATATGATCATTCATTGTAGAACTAAATTGCTTTTTATTATGTTGGTTCCAGCAAATAAACCCCTTTACGCTTCCTGGATGCCCTTATTGATCTTCGCTAGGGTCATCGAAACCCATTCGCTTTTTAATAGACTCAGGCGCAGACGCTAATATTGTCGGTGGTGTGATGACAGGCACCGTTTAAAACGCGAATTCCATTCGGGACAAGGCCAAGCTTGAGCCCTTAAACTTGTCGAATAATAGTGATCTGCGATCTTATGCGTCAAGTAAACCGATTTCCGTACATTGTGGATTCCGCCAGGACAACAATAGAGGTAGTTGGCTGCGAAAAACCATCGTTAATGGCCAACTTCCTAGTTGTTAAAGAAGGCCGACGTTCTCTTCTGGGTCGATCCACAGCTGGTGATTTTAGCAAGCGTTTCCAAGTTGGGTATATCCGTTAACAGCTGTGTTGTTTCGGAACCGTTAAGCAAATTCCCGAAGGTAACTGGCGTTTTTGGTAAAATTCAGCGTCGATAAATCTATCCCACCTGTAAAGAACGCCTACTACAACGTGCCAGCGGCTTACAGATTCAACGCCAAGGCAAGGATCGAAGACATGGAGAACCAAGGCATTATCGAGCGAGTTAGGAAGGCCCCGGACTGGATAAGTGGAATGTCCGCAGTGGCTAAGGGTAAGGACGACTTTCGCCTGGTCGTCAACATGCGAGCTCCTAATCGTGCAATCAAGCGTGAGTACTTTCGCTTACCGCTGTTTGACGAAATGAAGCTTAAGCTTCATGGAGCGAAATACTTTTCAAAGCTCGATTTGACGAATGCCTTTTACCACCTGGAGCTCCACGAAGAGTCAAGAGATCTGACGACGTTTTTATCGAAAGATGGCATGTTCAGGTTTACCCGATTAGTGTTCGGGGTAAACTGCGCCCCGGAAATCTTCCAACGGGAAATGTCGCGAATTCTCCAAGGTGTAAAAAATATTATCGTCTATATTGACGACATTCTTATTTTCGCTAAGAACTTAGAGGAACTGCGTAAAAATGTAGCTGAAGTTTTAAAAATTTTGAGAAGAAATAACCTGACCATAAATGCAGATAAGAGCGAGTTTGATAAGACTCGAATTAAGTTCCTTGGACATGAACTTGACCACAACGGTTTTAACGTCGATGAAACCAAGATCAAGGACATTCGCCGATTCAGGAATCCCTCCACAATTTCGGAGCTTCGCAGCTTCTTGGGACTGGCCACTTTTATAAGTCCGTATATCAAAGGCTTCGCCGACGCGGCGAGCCCATTATGGGCGGTTACGCGTACTAATTCATGGACATGGGGTGATGAACAAACGAGAGCTTTTGAACGACTGAAGGAACAAATCGTGCATTGTACAACGACCCTAGGATATTTTTCGGAAGAACATACAACTGTTCTATATACGGACGCATCACCGAATGCCCTTGGCGCCGTTCTTGTCCAGGAGGATAATGAACGACCTCCCCGTGTTATAAGCTTTGCGTCAAAAGCTCTTACACCCACAGAAAAACGATACCCACAAAACCAGCGTGAGGCTTTGGGGGCAGTATGGGCAGTAGAGCATTTTGCCTACTTTCTCCTTGGAAGACCTTTTACCCTTCGTACTGATGCACAGGGTTTCACGTTCATTCTGAATAGGCTGCGAGAAGACTCAAAGCGAGCTATGAACCGTGCTGATGGTTGGGCCCTCAGACTAAGTCCATATAATTTCAACGTTGAGTATGTGCGAGGTCGCGAAAACATCGCGGACCCGTCTTCAAGGCTATATGAAGGCCATGATGAGCCTTTTGATGAAGACGCCAGTCCTTGGGAGATAGCCTCCATCGAAGCAAACCAAACAGGCTTCCTCACAGAAGATGAGATTCGAAAAGCAACGTCGGTTGATAAACTCCTACAGGAGGTAAAGTAACTCATAAGTTTATGCATATTGTATCAGGAACCTTTATATTTGCAATTCTTACAGGTTACAGATGCCCTCGAAACAGGAACTTGGTCAAAGCAGCTCAAAAGGTTCGAAGTCTTAGGCAGCGACTTAGTCGTTCGGGAAGGAATCTTGGTCAAAACTGGTTGCGCAGTTATCCCTGAAATCCTTCGTCGGAAAACCCTTGCAGTAGCACACGAGGGTCATCCATCAACGGCAAAATTCAAGAGTATCTTGAGGGAACGTGTGTGGTGGCCTGGCATAACAAAAGACGCCGAAGCGTGGGTAGAGTCTTGTGCGGTTTGCGTAACCAACGGAAAGCCGGAAAAGCCAACACCCATGGAGCGAGTTTTCGCACCCAATACAGTTTGGGAAACGATCGCTGTTGATTTTAATGGCCCATACTTGAAATACGGTGGCATCTCAATTCTGGTCATCATCGATTACCGTTCCAGGTATATGATCGCAAAACCGGTAAGATCCACGAGTTTTGAAAGCACGAGGAGAGTCCTGGAAGCTATATTTGAGAAGGAAGGCTTTCCTCAGAACATAAAATCCGATAATGGACCTCCTTTCAATGGCGAGGATTACAAAAAATATTGCTTGGAGCGTGATATCAACGTAACCTTCTCTACACCATTATACCCTCAGCAAAACGGATTGGCAGAGAGTTGCATGAAGTTAGTCAACAAAGCGATGACTGCAGCTTCTATGAGTGCAACAAGTTATGCTGATGAATTAAATGCCGCAGTAAACGCGTATAACGCGGCCGCTCATTCAGTAACAAAAATACCGCCAGAAGAGGTGATGATGGGGAGAAAACTAAAACGCCGGCTTCCCTTGCTATCCCGAGGAAAAGCAACATACGATGATGATTTATTAAGCACCAGAGATCGCGAGTCCAAAATATTAGCGAAACAACGAGAAGACCTAAGGAGAGGAGCTCGACAATGCCGGGTAAAACCAGGTGACACGGTTGTAGTTCAACGACAGGTTCGTGCGAAAGCAGAATCGCGGTTCGACCCCTGTAAGTACACCGTTATACAAGAAAAAAGTGGCATGCTAATTCTGAGCGACACCAATGGCCAGACTCTTAAAAGACACGTGTCGCAAACCAAGAAGGTCTATGATTGGCGGCAGCCCAGAGCAATGAACAAATCAGGAGATCACGAAGTTAAGGCGGATAAAATTCTTTTTCCTGAAGGTGAAGCCGCGCAAACTCAACCAACACCTGAAGTAGTTCAACGTTCGACAAGGGAGAAACGTGCGCCAGCGTACCTTAAGAACTATATCCACTTAATGGAGAGTAATAGGGACCCACAGTGAGCAGTTGGAACATTTCCAGGCTCTTTGGAGTACGCTCAAACCATCATAAGACTTGCAGTAACAGTGTAAATAAGATCCTGGTTATAACATTGAACAATAAAACAATAGTTAACCCACAACAAGCTTTTATTCTTCACTCCCCGATTGGACGGTTTTTAAGTAGGAGGGGGATGTGTGGCAGTATGAAGGTTTCGGCAACACTGTATGTAACGCCGGTTGTATGTCGCTCGTTGGCCCACCTTGTAATATCGTCACCGCTAGCGTGCCGTATAAGTAGAGTGACGACGCTGTACCAATACAGGCACACTAGTCGCCGCGATCGTCGTGCAGCACCAAGCATCGTCGAAGTTGTGTGCTGATAGTTAAAGAGGTAAGACGCATTTGGCAATTCCGTAGCGTGCTGGGTGATTCCTCGGTTCCGGGTTATTCACATTTGTAATGCCTGCATGTCTGCTGATCATGCTGCAATTGTAAACGGACTTGCATTATCATAGCCACGGGGGAAGAAAGCAGTTCAAAATTATTTTACAATACTTGGGAATGCCATGGATTATCTGAAATTATATACGGTATAAAGAATACTTCCATTTTATTTTCTTTAGAATTTACGTTTTATTCAATAAATCGATAACCTGTAACATTATAAATGTGCAAATCTAAGGAATGAATAAAATGAAGGTTATTTATCATACCATTTTACCAATTTTATCAATACTAATTTAAACTTGAATTAGTTGAAATAACAGTACATCTTATTCAGGTTCACTTTGTAGGTTTCTATAAATATCGATTCACATCTCATGATTGCTGTCAAGCTGTTGTCAATGTCAATTTTTGTTTTTTTTCTCATATTCATCGTTGTTATTGTTTATCTCGGTCTCGGTTCCTACAAGGACATTTTTATTTTTCTGGCATAGTACGTACCGAAAGATCTGGTCTCTTCTGCAATATTTGCTTCACCTTCGCGTCCTTCTGGTGGTTCCTGAGATCCGTTTTTGTTTTGCTCCCAGCTTTTCTGGCTGTTGTCAAACGTGTATCGAAAGATTTAAGGACGTTATGGACAGTGCTTGCAGGAAAACCAAGCTTTTTTGCAAGTTTTTGACAGATCCGGATTTTCATTGCGACCGCTCTCAATTGCTTTTAGCACTTGCTCTTCTTTCGATGCCATCTTCGATCTAAAAGCTTGTAGTATCACTAAAAATTGACTTTACACAATGAACAGACATACGTTCATCAGTCTGCGAAATATCTCGCGCGTTGATGAGGTATTTCCATAGATATACGTATTTAGGGGTGTCCTTATGATACTTTTTTCCAGTCTCTTTCAAAAGTTTTGATGGAATCAGCTGCCTTTACATGTTTGCGAAAATATGCCTTTGTCAGAGCCCAAAAAGTTTCAATTGGTCTTGGCTGGGGACAGTTTGGACGATTCTTCTACTTGGGTACGAATTCGACTTCGTTGGTTTTTTACCAGGCTACCGAGTCCTTTGCGTAATGTTGACCCTTGGCTTGGTAGATGCTGCTTGTTTTGGCTTCTTCTGCTTCTTGAAAGTCCATAAGTCCATTTCGTGTCTTTGCTCGGTCGACGTCGAAGTTCTCAGCTTTTTGGCCTCATCTCAAACGAAACTACCTTTTTTTTCCGGGCGATAGCTTGCGTGATTTTCCGGTCCAGGTGTTGGTCTACAGGGTCCGGTTTATGTCCAGGTTTTTTCTTGTTCTGAAATGAAGACTCCTCACCATACTTCCGAATCGCGTTACGAACTGCTTCGATGCTCACACCTTCCAGTTTCGCCAGCTGACTCTGCGAAACCTTAGGAAAAGGGCACCATTTGTGCACGATCTGTTTGCGCTTTGCCGGGGAAATGCTTTGCATTTTCATTGAAAGTAAATACACCGGTACTTGAGACTCACAGAATTGTAGATTGAAATGTAAACAATGATTCACAGTAATGATCAGCTGTTTAAACTTCATCTGGAAGCAACAGTGGCGCATCAAAATCGTGCTTAGGCTTCCTGGAACACTCTATACATAAGGGGAAGAGGCTCACGAGACGACAATGTTAGTCTTCCATCACGAGTTCAGATCGACGGTAATAAAATCGTGGCGGTAGACGAATTCGTGTACCTGGGCTCATTGGTGACCACCGATAACGACATTAGCAGAGATATATAGAGGCGTATTATGGCTGGCAATCGCGCCTACTTTGGACTCCGAAAGACGCTAAGATTGAAGTTCACCGAACTATAAAGTTGACTCTCTTCAAGATATTAATTACAACGGTACTCCTCCACGGCCACGAAACATTGACATTGCACGAATTTACCACGACTTACATCAGTTGCTACGAGATCCTCCCATCGTTCACATCATCGCTCGACTACGGTAGGTTGGGCATGTCGTAAGAATGTCCGACGAAAGCCCAGTTAAAACGATTCTTGTTAACGAAAAGAGCCGTACAACGAGAAAAGTGAATCAATTAAGTAGAAGGCGACCTGCGAACCATGGACCGGATATAATGGTGACAACTTCTGGCAGAGGCCACCCAGCCTTAGCCTGATTGGTAAGGGTAGGCAAGCAGATTAATTCGGAACTGTACAAGCAGCAGTGTCTTCAAAAACAAATTTTACTGTTCATTCAATCCTATGATCGTCCCGCGATGTTTTGGCCACATCTTGCTATAGCTGGCATTACAGCAACGACGTACGACATTGGTACAGATTTTACGAGGTACAGTTTGTTTCAAAAGACCTCAAGCACCGAATTTTCCCCAGCTTGGGGTTGATTGAAAGATATAAAGCAATCATTAAGAGGAAACTGAAGGCATGGAATGGCAGAGATGGTTTCATTCATTCATTAATTATTTTTTACATTTATTCTAATATTTCTCATCCGCAGAATTTTGTAAAATAAAATACGATGGTTTTGTAGGCCTACAATTTGTTGTAAAAAAATTAGAGGTGGGTTATATCAGGGATATATCCGCGAGGATCACGTAGGACCGCGTTGGTGCATAGTAATAATGGTATCATCTTAATTATACATATCATAACACATATAGTTGATGAAATTAAAATGTTTTTATAGGTTTGGTGTTTGTCAGAAGTAGATAATTTATCATCTCCATGCGAAGCGCTAGGAGTGGACGGTAATTTATTGCTAGAACGGGGAAATAGACATGAAGAGAAAGTGTATTGATAGTTCCGTCTAGGGCAACGTCAGGCTTTGAAAATTGAAAGACCAAGTTTGAAAACGAGCGGAGGGCATTATTGAACGGTAGTATCCGATCAGGCACATAACCCTTTACCAAACTACCCCATGCAGGATAGGCAACCCAAGTAACAATTTTAGTTTTATTCCAGCTGATGTCCAGATGATGTTGATAAAACTAAATTCAAAACTGTTTTGTCTACCAACACCTCCTCTATGTATCTTTAAAGCCGAAATTTGTACAAAATGGCCCACTCTATAGATGGTTGTGAAAACAAGTTAATAAAACCTTTATAAGAACATAAAGATTTTGAAAATGTTCTTGTGAAAGATGTTATGACCACTTGAGAACCTTCATAAAACCTTTTGGCTGTCATTAAAACCAGAATGTGGCCAAATGGCCACATCTGTCAAACTTCTCTGTGAAATCGAGGTTGGTTTTTGTTGTTCTGCTTTGTTCGATTCTTTGCTCTTCTGATTCATTTAGCAGTAAAAAAAAGTCTAGTATTGCTGGAAATTTTGTTTGATAGCAAAATATCCAAAACAAATGGTGTTTTGTACAACGTATTATGCTCCAAATTATGTGCGCAATTATATTTATGGTGAATATTGGCACGATAAGAGCAGAAAATTAATGCGCCTCGGAAATTATGCAAATTTACAACAACATAAATCAAATTAAAACAAATATATTCGATAAATTAATCATGAATTTCCTGAAAAGTGCTTGGAATTGGATGAGACTATCTAAAAGAATGCCAAAATTAGTCTCCGATCTACTGTTTATTTGCATACCATTGAAAATTTGATGCATTTATTTTTCCACATTTCATTTATTTCTTATATTACAATATGGCGATTGGAAAAAAATCACAGTTTTGCCATAAAGCCAATTTATCTTCGCAATGACTATTATAAAACTATTTGGTCTTATGGTGACTTCTTACAATGCCAATTCGCCGTTTAATGCATTTTCTGGACGCAAAATGGTTTTAACATGCTTTTTCAACTGACCATAATAAGATAAAATGAGTCCTAAAACGGCATTTCAATACAGCATTTTTAGAGTTTATAAAGTTGAAATAAAACCTTTGATAGGAGTAAAAGGAATTTGAGAAACATGGTTTTAAGATTGTTGTAAACAAGCTGTCTGGGTTCTCATAAACCTGACCTGACTATGAAACCTATTGGCACCTCTTGGTGCCATAATAAAACTAAATTGATTTCAAGTGGCTTTCATATTTTTTTTATAAAACTTAATAAAGCACTATGGTGTTAGCAATGTTACTTGGGTTGTTTGGCCAGCATGACACCATAATTTGCTGTATTCAATCCGGATAGTAGTTTATTAAACTCCTCATTGCTGCGAATGGCTGACGGCAAGATAGTCGGGATGATTCCTTTAATCGAGTTGTCACAAACATCGTTTTGCGCAATGAGGTGCCCGGCTCCGGTAAGGTTTTGGAAGCGGATGGCGCCCGCGTGGATTGTCAATTTTTACCACCTATTGGTCGAGCAGGGAAACTTGAAAAACTTTGCAGCTCTTCTTTCTGGTTTGTAGGTGAGGAAGACTTGGTGATAATTTAGGAGCCACACGCGCAATCGCAAGAAAAACGGATGAGATTAGAAAAAACCGAGAAAAAATCCTCGTAACGAGAGAGCGAAAAACACAACCATCGATCAATCGAATCTGAATATTCCAATGAAATCATTTTTGGTTCAAACCGCGTGCCTTATACCGGTGTTAATAGCATTGCCTCCAAAGAAGAGAGGAACGAAAATGTTGTACGAAGCAAAATTCAAAAGAGGGGACAAGCTTTACGCTATAAAATCAGGCACCGGCAACAAAGCAAATTAATTTTACAGCTGAGGGTGCTTTTTATTTTTTTACCGATTTAATTTCATTTTATTTTGTCTTTTGTGTATCTTACATGTCATGTTATTAAGTGTTTCAGCAAAAACTTTTCATCCTTTGATGTTTAATTCTACATTGTAATGTGCGTAAATCTATGTTTTCTTATTTGTTTTTCTTTTGATATAACTATCAGCATTGAGTTTTCATTTTATAACCTACTTAACCTATAATTTTTTTTTTTTTTTTTTTTTTTTTGGGGGGGGGGGGGGGGGGGGGGGGCCTCCCAATTTACCACTGCTCGGACATAAAAGCTGGAGGCCGTAGCACTCGTGATGAAATCCCTGATTGACCTGCTGGCCAGCGGGTCTGGATATGCAACCGCGTGTGTGGGCAGCGGATGAAGGGTTGTCGTATCCCCGTATCAGACTAGGCATCCAGACATTCCAGCAGCCGATTTATCCACTTGCAGCTTCTTTAGGTCTTGCAACACGTACCCCACACAGGCATAGCGTAGTTGACAACCAGGCGATGATCGCCAGTACCGCCAATTTTGTTCCGCTTCTTGTCGACCGCCGACAGCAGCGTGATAGGGCGGTAGCTAGTCGGTGTCGGGTCCTTTCCAGGTTTCAGATAGGATAACTTTACCTTCCACTTCGTCGGAAAATGGTCCAACTGAAGCATTTGTTGAAGCATTCCCGCCAGGAAGCGGAGCGTCTTTTACCGGAAAGCTTCTAAAGCACCAGGGTTGAAAATGCCGTCATTGCCGGGGCCTTCATATTTTTTGCCGCGCTTCACTGTAGCACGAATCCGTTCTCCGTCACGATGCCGACGAATGGAGTGACGTCGACTTGCTCATCGAGTCGGCGGATGATTCGTTGGACTGTAGCTTCGTGGGGGCTCACACACCAAAAGATAGTGGTCGGAACCTAGTTCGTGATGGGTGACTGGCTTCGAGAGTGCCAAGTCGGAAGGAACACATCCAGGGTGGAGGTTCTTCCAGCTGGGGATAGCGAAAGGTCGGATCGTCCACGGAAAGTGAATGGCACACTTATCCGAGCCACGGTGGTTAGCAAGAAGGCTGCCGTTCTTGTTGTCGGAATGGTTTCGCCACAGAGTACGCCGAGCGTTGAGATCTCCGGCCACCACGAAGCGAGATCGGTTGTCGGTGAGTTTTTCGAGGTCTTCCACGAATAGCTGTGAAGTGCCGTTGCTGTCAATGCACTGCCGGGGCATGTAGACGGCAAACAGCGAGATGTCGCCCTGGAGAGCTGTGATTTTAACACCGATGGCTTCGATGACACTGGTCTTCGGATGCGGTAGAACCTTGCACCGGATACCTTTCCCGATGATCACAGCCACGCCGCCCCCACTTGCATTGGGACGATCCAGGCGGATGATGGTGTGTTCCGGGAGCGAAAAGTTCCATTTCGGGTTTAGCCGGGTCTCCGGGGCATCACCACAGTTGGCGCACCGTTTGGCTGGAGAATCTTTCGACGGGCACTCTTCAGTGTCGTGGGTTCCACCGCAGTTGTTGCACCTTGTCCTAAGGTGACAGTTCCGGTGCCGTGACCGTGGTTCAGGCAACGCATACACTGCGTAACATCCACGCGCTTATTTTGGTACGCCTCCCAACGTACCAGGATCTGTCCAACCTGCCTGACCTCGCGCAGTTTGGTAAGGTTCGTGCATGCTTTGGTGAAGTGTACCAAATAGAACGCCTCATCTAGGGTTGCGAATTCACCCTTCCCGTCGGATGACATACACCGCTTTAGCATCCAGGTCGATTGTTCCTCCTTCAGACGATTGATGAGAATTTCGGGTGCTACCAGTGGAAGACCTCGTAGAACCACCCGGTAGGGTCGATCACGGATGGACTGTCGTGCGTGTAGTATTCGAAACCCAGATCTTCGAGATACTTGCGCACTTTAATGTAGTCGTCGGTGGTGCTGCAGTGGATCCTTGTGCCAAACCTGGTGATTTTATACGTAAGTTGAGCCTTGCTCCATTTTCGTGGCCAGCGTCGCGAAATCGACGTTTTTCACCACCAGGGGCGGTTGCTTGGGTGTCCGATTGCTTTCCGGTGTGGAGACAATCGGTTGTGATTCGCTGGCAAGC
>JAHHFK020004244.1:0-52500 GCA_024533555.2 Aedes koreicus
CTACCGTGGAGCATAAGCGTATTATTGTGCTTTCACAATCTTTATTTGAAACTAGCTGAACCCGGTGCGTGCGCTGCTACGCAGCTAAATGAATGCAAATTTAATATAACTGGCACTTTTATCGTTGGTTTTCGGAATGAGTTTTATTCTTGACTAAGAAGGGGTTCAAAGTTTTATCAGAACATGCTTCTTACCCATGAAATACACATTTTGTGCTTTAGCTACCTGGATAATTCTCATTTCACCTTACAAACATTTAATGCTTTCAAAAACCTCCACATGCCAAATTTTGTTCCATTTGCTTGATTAATTTTCGAGTTAAGCAGAAATTTGTGTTTCATTTGTATGGGACCCCCCCCCCCCCCCCCACCATTGACATATTAATTGCTTTAAGAACCTCCACATGCCAAATTTGGTTCCATTTGATTGAGTAGTTCTTGAGTTATGCAGAAATTTGTGTTTCATTTGTATGAGAGCTCCCGTTATAGAAAAGGGAGGGGTCTCGAGTCACCTTAGAAACATTTCTAGCTTTCAAAAACCTACACCTGCCAAATTTAGTTCCATTTGCTTGATTGATTTTCGAGTTCTGAAGAAATTTGTGTTTCATTTGTATTGGGGACCCCCTTTTCAGAATGGGGAGGGGTCTTAAACTATCATTGAAACATTTCTTGCCTTCGAAAATCTCCACCTGCCCAATGTGTTTCATTTGTATTTGTATGGATTTGTATGGAAATCACCCCCCCTCCCTTCCAACGGACGGAGGAGTCTCAAACTACCATAAAAACATTTCTCTCCTCCAAAAACCTCCACATGCAAAATTTGGTTCCATATGCTTGATTAGTTCTCGAGTTATGCAGAAATTTGTGTTTCATTTGTATGGGAGCACCCCCCCTAAAAGATGGCGGAGAAACATTTCTTGCTTCCAGAAAACTCCACATGCAAAATTTGGTTCCATTTGCTTGATTAGTTCTTGAGTTATGCAGAAACTTCTGTTTCACTTATATGGGAGCCTTCCCTTCCAGAAAAGGGAGGGGTCTCAAACTACCATAGAAACATTTATTGCCTCCAAAAACTTCCGCATGCTAAATTTGGGTTCCTTTGCTTGATCAGTTCTCTAGTTATCCAGAAATATGTGTTTCATTTATATGGGAGCCCCCGTTTTCAGAGGAGGGAGGGGTCTCTTACTATCTTAGGAACCTTCCCCAGCCCCAAAAACCCTTGCCTAAAAATTTTCAAGCCGATCGGCTCAGTAGTCTCCGAGCCTATTAGGTTCAGACAGACAGACAGACAGACAGACAGACAGAAATCCATTTTTATGTAAATAGATAGATGGCAAAGACAGCCCTCAATCAACGCTAATTTTTGAGCGGCAGATGAAGCCCCGTAGGGCGTACAATGCCAAGTAGAAGAAAAGAATTCAAAAAAATTCTAAAATTTTGTTCACCCTAGTGTCTATCATCGTTTTACAGAGTGATATTTATGAAGAACAGTAATTCTCAAATATCAGTATACTCACGATGTCAATTATGTCTAAATTGATATTGCTAAATTATGAAGAGAGGAAGGAAATAAGATGTCTGGAGAAAAATACTCATTTTAACTAAGATAAACATTTCCTTCGAGTTTTACTGCTTTTAATATTAAAGTAATACCGGTTAAATGCTTCGTTAATTGTTTTACTAAAAGCACAAAAGATCTTCTATTTCTCAGTAGGATGAATATAGGACCCAGTACGGTGAATATCGCAGTTGCTCTATATCTGTTACTCGTCCTCTTTTGCACTTCCACAGAACTCGGTCAAATTCCAATGGGTCTTATAACCCTGAAAAATATTATGTGTTTTCCAAAGATCCGTTCTACAGCTTGGATCGTCATTCAACTGCTAAGATTTCGCAACCCATAAAAAAACGAGGGAAGGACTTTTTGTAAAAATGTCTCACACACCTGTTTTGTGAAATTTATACACACCTTGATCCAAAAACGGCATAAATATCAAACGGATAATGATCCCCCCGAAAAACATCAATGGATCAACCTAAACCAATCGCAAAAAAAAAGTTGTCGAACCAGATGCATCTCTCATTAGCATCTACGCCTATGAATCGTGTTCTCACAAATCGATGAGTTTTTTCTCTTCTAATTCATATCTCATGCATGCAACAAAGTTGCGAAAATGGCCTTCGGTATTAATTATCGGAGGCCATCCACCAAATACCGGTTCCCAGTTGTGCGATAGCAAAATCGGCAAATGTCACCGTCTATTTGACAACATAGTAGCCATTGGAATATGATAACCCGCAATGATGCTGAATGGAAAATAGGTGGAAAAGAAAATCAATCCATTCGGCCATGAAAGTACAGTACTGAACAATGGAATATCATCTCGTGATATTATGAATATCCTTTTTTTAAATACATAATTTTCTTGAAGAACAACTATTCAAATAAGCTGAAATCATCTTCTATGCAAAGTGCATACCTGATCAACAAGACAATTATTTTCAAAGCTCCATTCTTCATCCGTCCAATCAAGGTCAAAGTAATACCGATATTGACTACTCGGTCAGCCTATACATATATAGAAATGTCATGATCACAAGAGTTAGGAACACCTGTGCAAACTTTGATGAAGAAAACAAAATCAAAAGAGGATATACTTCTGCCCGTTACTGTACTGCTCGCACGCATCCAGCATCTTTGGCCATCTGCCTTCAGGGCATGTGGGTTTGTGATGCGCGAAAAATAACACAATGATAAACTCATTAAGAAGACGACACCTGATGATAGGTTACTGGGCTGATGGGGTGGAACGGGTTGAATGAAAAAATCATTCTGCAGCCTCTCATTTTGGACGGCTATTCATCACTCCATTTTGCGCACCTGCGGAGATCATTTGAAGTTACGATTAAGACGCGCGTCGCATTTCTACCTTACTAGTTGGTCATCCGGGCGCGGCAAACTTGGAATGGTTTTTGAAGGGGACGGCGGATGAACATTGACAACAACGACGTGCTGGATGGTGCTGGTTGTCATTATTAACTGATGATGATGATGATCATGTAGGCAAATGAATGGGCACATGCTCGCTAGTACAGTTTCATAATCGAGGCAGCTGTGTGTGAGTAGACATATAGACGGGCAGATCTTCATTATGCGATCCACCACTTCTACTAATGGATTATGACCACGTACCGTAATCAGAAAAACTAACCACACATTGCGAATTTAAATTGAGCTAATGAATACTTCACTGAAGTGGTGCCCAAGAAAAACGTGCATTTCCTTGTACACAGAAAAAAATCTTGTAGTAAAAACAACCATTTTACCCCACTATGCCTATCTTTAAAACTACCATGAAATTTCAGTCAAATCTACTACGTTTATGGTAAAACCTTCAACATATGTGGTATATTTGACAGACCGCATATTGGTATCAATCGCACCATGGTAGATCTAATCGCAAGCATGGTAAAATCAAACGCATTTATAGTCAGCTGAAAATTGTAGGTGTTTGCGCTTAATTTAACCCTCGAAATGGTAGTTTCTACTGCGGTTTTTTTTTGCGTGTAGGTTTCTATTTTTGCAACAGAATTGTATTCGCCTTCTTAACGAATGCAAATTCAGGATGGAGCTTGACGATAGTTATTATCAGAATAAGACTGAACATTGCAATCATAGTGTTTTTTGGTGAAGAACGGATAAAAACTTTTCGACCTTGCAAACTCTTACAAAAAAAAAATGAGAGCGTCTCCTAAAGTGTTCAGCTTTCAAACGTTAGTCATTCAATCATTCTACATTGATTTTGTATGTCTTTTTATCTATCGATTAGAAATATTTCTAGCAATTGGTTCTTTTTGCAATTTTATAATATTTAGCAAAAAGGTATTGAAAATTTTCCGATGATAGAGTCACTTCTTATAATTGTGAAAACATGATTCGAAAGCATTTTTAAGTATTATCCAAAGTGACTCACAAAACATCTTTTAAGAATGATTTATAATTGACTGTTTTATAAATGTATTGTAAACGTATTGCAAAACATGTCAAGTTCGGAGTGATTTAGATCTCTCCTATTCTGACTAACGATCGAGCTAAAAATACTTTTTCCACTGCTGCAAGTGATTAATACTTTATTATTGTTCTTAAAACATGATTCCATACATTTATAAAACATGAACAAGACAGGAATTGATGGGTAATTCTAAATACTATTGAAATTACAATACACCAACCAAGATTTGCCCAACATGGTTTTCTTCAGAACGATGAATTTGTTGTACAAGATTCTGGTTTCACTGCCAACGTGAAGCAAATCATAGATACTCAGAGATTATTTTTCAACACTCGGAGTTGGCTTGACAAACCTATCACGCCAAGGACTAGTGTTCAATTCCCACGCTTGGCGATGGTATATTTTTGCATAAGGATAATTTTATTTCCAGTTCATGTTTTTTAAGGCTTCACTTTTTGCGCTTTTCACGTCATATTAGAGTATGAAATAAAGTATTATATACTTATATTGATATCTTGTTTTTGTCATTAGACAGTACTTTCAACTTGTTTAACACTTGTAAGCTGTGTTGCTTGGGATGCATCTATTGGGACCTCATAGCGTAGTCGTGTCAGTTTTCCAATCCGGAGAACAAGGGTTCGATCTTCGATACAGTCGCATGTCTTTTCGAGTGAAAAATTCGTTCAACTGCCTTAGAGTATACGCGTATCATTGTGCTTGTCATACACTACGATTGGATGCTATTTGAGCGGCAGGCAAAGCCCCTTAGGTCATATAAAGAAGAAACATAAGAAGAAGAGTTTGGGACTGTTGGTAAACTTATATCAAATATACTATATTAACAATATAAGTCACTTCACATTTTTTCAGGCGACCCTTTTTTGCGCTTGTGGCGCCATAAATGAGAAGCGTGGCAACTACTAAATGCACACGCTCAAACTGAGCTATCCAGCTTTCGTTTTACCTAGTGTAATATTCCAAAAGTACTCAACAGACAAATTGAAACAAATCACAAATTGTTAAACTAATGCCCTAACTAAGAAAACGGTTTCCGAACAACTCGCCGCAAATTCGACTTGTTGTCAGCTGCTACTGTCGTGATAAAAGCCACTATGGTTTGCTGCAACTTGGGCAGGATAGGCAAAAGATCGTCTGTTGGAAAGAAAGCGAGATTTACGGCTTGCAATTATTATTATTGATTACCATGGAGTGATTTTCAAATATTACGAAGTAGAGATACATTGATCCAATTAGATAAAATTTTGGCTTGAAAATTATCCTCAATTCACGCACTGAAAATAAAACCACTATATTTTTTTGATCTCAGTTGGCAACAAATACGTTCGCAAAATTTTATTGTTGGCAAATGGTTGGGACAAATACATATCGACCTGTTCTTTTGTTGCTAGTTTTTCACGGTTTTTGAAGAAAAATTGATTCCTTGACCCTAACACAATGACATCGGAAACGGAACCGAATTTAAATCATACTTGTCAAGCTGGTGTTGGTCACTTCCATTGTTAAGCAGCTCAGATAAGATGATGTTTTTGATGTTTATGTTGACGGAACTAATTCAATTGTCACACATTTACCGCTTCCTTAATTTTTTACTGAGATAAGCATTCTAAAACTACGCTGTCGTGCTGTTATGCACATGGTATCATATTTATATTTATATTGATCACCGTTATATTTCAGTCTTCAAACTCGTTAATCATACTCGTTATCCGTGACAAAGTCATAAATGAGTAAACATTACTGTCAAAAGAAGTTAAAAATGCGTATATTGTGTTGGTAATATTGGCGTCAATGTCAGTGCAGTGGCGTCAAAAATGCGTCAGTGGCGTAAAAATAAGGTCATATGCATTAGTTTCAAAAACTAATACAGATTGGATAAAACTATTCTTGTTTCCTGACATTGCTTCATTAAAATGGAGAAAAGTGATTCTCTTCTAGGAGTAAAATAAAGCACATTTTGGCATATCTGCGTTATTCTCATAAGTGCTCCGAGAAAAAGTATATGGTTGTACCGATAATTAAATCATGATCAAGATCATCAAGATTATTGCATATACTGGTTACAATTACCATGAAAATGGTCGGAGACTCATCATCTCATTTTTGACTATGGTCATGGTTACAGGGACTATTTTGACATTATAGTAAATGTTGAATTAAGTATTTTGTATGGTCATTTTGATCATGATTATAGTCGGTTGAAAATCATTCTTTTGCCCTAGTCATCCTAAACCCCAATAATGGTAAAATTGACTATCAAACTTTTCTCTGTAAGAACAAACAATACTCATAAAAAGAGTATATTAGTTTTACCGTTTATACACGGTAGAATGAATTAACCAAATTGAAACTTAAAATATATTTTGATTGCCTTTTTCACCACCAGATGGTTCTGTTGGTCGGCTAACATGTAAATGTGGAAAAAGGAAGTGACTTATATTGTAAATATAGTATATTTGCTTATATACAATAGTAGCATCGATAATAACTACTACGATAAATCGGAGTTTCTCAGGAATACATGCATCAGCTGGAAGCAGCCTTAACA
The DNA here is from genome assembly GCA_024533555.2 of Aedes koreicus. Classification (NCBI taxonomy): domain Eukaryota; kingdom Metazoa; phylum Arthropoda; class Insecta; order Diptera; family Culicidae; genus Aedes; species Aedes koreicus. Next base: position 6,579 of record JAHHFK020004244.1, read on the forward strand.
ACGGTAGAGCAGCTTCGCGCAGCTAAAAACCGTATCGTTTTTCAAATCACAGAATCCCGTATAAGGACATTATCAAAAGGCAAGCCAATATCCGATCCTGCCCACTACAGAGCCAATGCAGTTCCAACAATAATGGAGCCGCCAGCTTAGTTTTGGGCTGACCAAGGATATACCCAACCAGGAAAATCGAGAATGTTTCCAAACCGAAAAACTCCTGGACCGGCCCTAGTCAAACTTTTACTTTCAACCACGACAGAATTGACAAGGAATTCCCCGTTAAACAGCCAGACAACCCACTACTATTTTATGGTATCTTCTAAAGCACCAAAGGCCTTTTTACTAAATTCAAAAAGAAGTCCTTTATACCTGTATTCCGTGCGCGAGGCTCTAACTTTTGTAGACTACTTTCTTTATTTATTTATTTTTTAACTGCCACAACATGAAACAAATTTCCATCATCGTTACTGTGACGAACAAAATAGAAAAAATTAAAAAAAGGGTATGAAAAAAGAAAATAGCTAACTCTTTGTAATCCTTTTGTTGAGAACTTCGTCAAATACAATCTTCATGTTTAAAAACAAACAAAAAACAGAAATAGTCCACACAAAATAATCCGTTTTATAGAAGTAAAACATCGCCAGTTACAATCTTCATAAATTATTAAAAATTTCACCTACTGTTTAGCATACAGTATTAACGTGTGCAATACATAGTCTTATAAATTCTGAAAGTGTTGGCGCACGTTTAATGTGTCTTGGCATCGAATTGAAAACATTTATTCCTTTACAGTATAATGAGTTTTGTGAAGCACATATCTATGAATTTCACTACCTCTTTTCAATTCGATCACACAAATATCGAGGCAACAAACCATTAACTATTTTAAAAATGAACACCATAGTCAAATATACAATTCTTTGCTTCACCGATAACCATTGCAAAGCGTCAAACATAAAAGTCGAGGAAGTGAATCTGTTGTATCTTAAAACAAAACATTTTTTTTTTTTGTGTAAACGGTGTGGTCTCTGTTTTTGTGTTTTTGGGGGAAAAAAAAAAGTTGGGGGAAAAAAAGAAAAAAGGAGGGGGGTTGATTTGTTTTTTTTGTTTTTTTTTTTGGGAATTTTTTTATTTTTTTTTAATTCGTAATTTTTTTTTTTTTTTTGGGTTTTTTTTTTGTGATTTTTTTTGTGGTGGGGTGATAAAAAAAAATAGCGTTTTTAATAAAAAAAAAATGCCGAACTCGGTTGAATTTCAACCAAGTTTTTATCTGCTGAACGCTCGGTAGTCTGTTCGGTTCAGAATGGAACAACCGAGTTCTCGTTAAACTTTTACTTTCTCACAATATGTTAAATTTACCGAAAAACTCGGTTGACAAAAATAAATCCAATCAGCAATAAGCGAACATCGGTTTACTCAAATATTACCGAACGCTGTCAAACAAACCGACTTTTCTGTTGCAGTTACGGAATTCGGTTCTTTTTGGCTGTGCTGGAATTTTGAAATAGCTTCGAATTTCATAGCAATAAAACCAGTTTTGTCAGTTACATTGTTTATTGATGCAAAAAATCCTCATACATTTTCCTATTTTCAAATTGCAAGCCAGAGACATAACCTGCAACGTGTTCATGGCAGTAAAAACAGACTATAGCGCAGGATGCCTGCAAATATAATTACAAAATTAGTATCAAATACTTACAGAAGATTTCAAATAAACGTACATCCTCCTGTTGTAGTCTCTCGGTATTTTTTTTTTTTTCATTTTCACCTGTACACATATTTTTACACAGTACGGAGAATTTTCACAAAAAAAGGCCCGCGCGCGCGTGAGAGAAAGGGTGGGTGTTTTTTTTTTCTATTGTATTGAGACAAACAAATAAGTTTGTTTTTCGGGAGAGATGGTGCGGAATTGACTCGAAGAGAAGTGTTTGACGTTTAAGAACATTTAGCGAATGCTCGGCTCAGTTTACCGAGTTTTCTCGGTTTTCGTGTACCGAACTCCAGAATATCCCTGCTTTACCGTACTTTTCACTTCATCTCTCATTTTTATCTGTCAAATATATCATACAGTAGCCGAAACTCGGGTTTGACTCAAAAAATACACCCGCAAACAGTATATATAACCGATTTATTCGGTTTCTTGTTGGTAACCGATGTGGTTCGGTAGAAAATTGAACCGGCTTTGGTGTTCTTTCTAAGTGTGTAATAAACAAAAGGAGCCCTAATGACCTTCCCTGAGGCACTCCAAGGTCAGTCCCCACGGGACTGGAAACAGAATCATTAAACACAGTCCGTTGAGTTCTGTCAGACAAATAGCTTTCAAACCATCTGAATGCACTATTCAAAATTCCAAAACGCTTTATAGTTTTCGGCAACAAGGGCCTAGAAATTGTTTCAAAAGCGTGTTTCAGATTTAAAAAAAAACAGCAACATTTGTATCTTTACTCTCTAAGTTATCTTTCCATTTTGCTTATACTCAATTCAACGCGGTTTCACAAGAATGGCTTCCCGGTAGACATATTGTTCCGGTATCACCAAAAAATTACTATTTAAATATTCTTGCAACTGGCCTTTCACAACAAGTTCTAAAATTTTCTTTAATGTGTGCAGCATGTTGATAGGACAAAACTCTTCGGCTTTAATTGTTCCAGCAACCTTTTGAATCGGAACAACTAACGATTCTTTCCACACTTCAGGCACCATGCATCGAATTTGACAAACATTTTGGGCTCTGAGGCCATGCGAGGCCACCAAAAACACTCGTGCATAATTCATTTCATGGCAAATTAATGAGCCGAATTCATTGCTTTTCTTTGCAAGGAGTTGATCTTATTATCCATACAAACCAATGCTTTTTTTTGTTCCTCATATTACCTCAAGTCCCGAGACCAAGCGTCAAACTTCAGAGCCGTCCTTACCTGAAACAATTCATCATCTGTTTCTGCCGCTGCTTCCATTTCTTGAACCACATCAGCCAGTTCTGTAAATGATCCTTGAAGATTAGACATTTTGAGCGATGCAACCCGCACGTCCTTGTACCTTGCATGGGTCGCAAATACGCACTAAATTTCTTCGAAATCCTTGCCTTGCTCGTCCGGACCCTGTACCATCAGTGCAAGCTTTCGACGCTGCAGCATAACGTCCGAAGCGGACCCAAAATACAACTTCAGTCTGAATAACGCGTTGGAATATGGAAATTATCTTTCATCGGGACATTCAGGAGTCGATTTCGTATTCTTTCCGTATTCAGAAATCCTCATTGATTCGGGGGCTCACGTAAATATGTACCATAACCTTTCCTAAAAAATAATCTACGACCGGTCTAGACCACCATGTCGCAACGTATTCATGAATATTCCGATTGTGGTGACCCCAATAGTTGAGAAACGAATACGACAGCTTCTCCCAGGGGATATTATTGAATATGTAATGCACAACATGGAAAACTCGTTTTGTTTGTCTATACTTGCAATACCCAATGGAAAAGAAGACATAAGGCAAGTGATCGATCTTAGAGACCCGAACAGGTATATTCAAAGAATCCCATTCGCGATGCAAAGTCTTGAAAAAAATCTGGCTGGACTGAATTAAGCCCAGTGGTTCTCGACCATTGAGTCCTCCCTCAGCTCAGTCGGTAAAGGCGCCGCTACAAAGCACCACCATGCTGAAGGTGGCTGGGTTCGATTCCCGGTTTGGTCTAGGAATTTTTCGTTAAGGAAAATTTCTCGACTCCCTCTCGGCATAGGGTATGATTGTACTTGCCACACATACTGCAAATATGGTACCTGGCATCGAAAGCTCTTAATTAATAACTGTGGAAGTGCATTTAGAACACTAAGTTGAGGCCAAGCAATAAGCTAATTGCGAAGCTAGAAACGCTAAGAAAGAAGAAGGTTCTCGACCATAGACTTGACCAATGCGTATTTTCACATCGTACTCGATAAGAGTAATGAGCCATCTGACAAACTTCTGCACCGAGTTTGGTATGTTCCGGTGCATTAGGTTACCTTTTGGTCTATGTAATGCACCGGACATGTTCCAAGAAGTGTTACAACGAAAAATTCTGGGAGGCTGTCGAGGTGTCAAAAATCGTCGGAACGATATATTCGTCTACGGAAAATTATCTGAAGAGCACGACGCACATTGGCACAATTCTGAAAAAAGACGGTCAAAAACATTTTCACCATTTTCTCATCATTTTATCGACTAGATGTCTTGAAAAGAGTTGCTCAAAATGTTATTCCTCATCTTTTGAAAAAACACGCCTAACCTTTCATAAGAGGTTAACTACACTTTGAAATTCTAACTTTTTCCAGCTACGAGATAACGGGTTATTGTCTTCGACAAAGTTGTAGAGCAGGTAATTATAAGAAAAGTTGCTGAAGACACTAAGTTTCCTGAGCCTAACGTTAAAGTGATATAATAGGTTTTCTTTCAGCACTACCTTAAAATCGGTTTTTTGAGATAATTAGTACTTTGTTCAAATTTGACGATTTCAATATGTTCTAAGAAATTGTAGAAATTATTAAATATACATTTTTGCTGAACACACCAATGCTCTCTGGTGACCATATTTTGATATATGGTGATTCAAGTGTCTGTGTGACGTCATAATCAACCGCCTCAAAAAGGGTGGGCGGGTCTTGGCGGGATCTCAAATAGATTGTATTTGAAAGATTATCTTATGAGCTAGTATTCCTGAAATTTTGAGCGTTGAGTACTGAAGGGTACCTAGTAAAACCTCAGTTTGAAATAGTACAGGTTATAAGCCAATTCATATTTCGCATGTGACGTAATATTCAACAAACTAAAAAAAATATATGCGGGTCTTGGCAGGGTCTCAAATTAATTTTATTTGGAAAAGTATCTTATGAACTAGTAATCCTGTAATTTTGAGCGTTGGGTACCAAAGGGTAAAATGTCTTTTTTCAGAATTGTGCCAATGTGCGACGTGAATCTGGAAAATCTGATGACCCGTATTCAAGAACACAACGGGAAAATCAGCAAATCCAAATGCGTTTTTAAAAGTTAATCTCTTTAGTTCATTGGTTTCAAGATCGGGCGACCTCTTCTCCGCACTCATTGGGGCATCCTCTTGTTTGGTAGCTCACATTTTGACCAATGGTTCGATCTTATAGATGGAAGGAGACTATTTATAATCCCGCGGATTTATAAGTGATTCTGCTTCTCGATTCATCCAACTTGTTTTTGGCCCTTCGTACAATTCCAATATGAGGATAATCAGTGGTTAATAATGCTTGATCAAGTTAAACAGGGACGATCCTCAGTAACTATTTTAGTTTCATTCCAGCCGTATAGCACTCCTCCCGGCTTTGTTGATAAAACTACATTCAAAACTATTTTGTCTACCAACACCTTCTATTTGCTTCTTTAAAGCCAAAATTTGTACAAAGTGGCCCACTCTATAGATGGTTTAAAAACAAATTAATAAAACCTTTATAAGACCATGAAGATTTTGAAAATGTTCTAGTAAAAGATGTTATGACCACTTGAGAACCTTAATAAAACCTATTGGCTGCCATGAAACCAGCATAAGGCCAAATGGCCACAGCTGTCAAACTTCACTGTGAAATCGTGGTTGGTTTTTGTTGCTCTGCTTTTTTCGATTTCTTTGCTGAAAATTTCTATGTAGTGTTGCAGAAAATTGTGGTTGATAGCAAAATATCCAAAACAAATTGTGTTTTTATAGCGTACCATGCTCCAAATCAGATGCGCATTTAATTTTATGGTGAATATTGACACGATAAGAGCCGAAAATTAATGCGCCTCGGAAATCATGCGAGTTTACAACAACAAACAAAAAAAAAAACAAATATATTTGATAAATTAATTATGAATTTCCTGAAAATTGATGGAATTCAATAAGGTTATCTAAAAGAATGCCGAATTTGGTCTCTGATCTACAGTTCATTTGCATTAGATTTGAAATTATTTCTTAAATATCAATATCGCGGTTGTAAAAAAAGTTTTGCCAAAAACCAATATATCTTGGCAATGACTACTATTAAACTCTTTGGTCAAGTTTTTTGCCATTTTAGAACCGCATTGTAGCTAACATATTTTTTTATTTGTTTCCCACAGATGGCGTTTCGTTTAGAGCACCTGCCGGAAGGAGGGAGGGGGTTTTCAGAATCCGTGACAAGCACAGTGTAAGGTATAGATAAAACGTGACGATAGGGTGGACTGGGGTTCGATTTTTCAAGAATTTTGCGTGACATACTTATGGATCATAAGATAATAGTTAAACTACACCAACTCTCCCCTCGTTTCCTCCTCCAGCACGATTTTTTTATTATCATTAGGGTTATGCACTACTTCGGCACAAAATGATTCCCTTTCCCGGGGTTGTGGTTTGGGGAAGGGTTGATTAGCGGCCAAATTTTCTGAAACTCGGCCAAAAGATGTACTTTTGTACGATGATTCCTTTAACCGAGTTTCAGACAATTTGGCCAACAAAACCCCCCAAGAGGAAGAGAATCATGTTGTGCCAAAGTAGTGCTTGACCCTACATATTTTTGTATGGATCACAAGGGTCTCTGAAACCCCCCTAAAAACGTGAACTTATTTAGAAACGCCTTTCTAGTAGTTGTTTATGGTGACTTCGCCCAATGACAACTTGCCGTTTAATGCATTTACTGGAGGCAAAATGTTTGTAACATGCTTTTTCAACTGACCATAATAAGGTAATAAATATGAATGAGTCCTAAAACGACATTTCAAAACAGCATTTTACGAGTTCATAAAGTCGAAATAAAACCTTTGATAGAAGTAAAAGGAATTTAAGAAAACTTGGTTTTAAGATCGTTGTAAACAAGCTGTGTAGGTTCTCATGAACCTGACTAAAATATGAAACCTATTGGCACCATAATAAAACCAAATTGATTTCTAGTGGTTTTCATAAAACTTTAATAAAATTGAATAAAGCTGGATGGTTTTGGCAATGTTACTAGGGATAGTCCGTTGCTGTCGGACTTAGTTTCCGTACTACAATGAGTGGTAAAGGGCGATACGGTCAAAATTTGGTCAATATCAAGTTTCTGTTAACTGGGGGTTTTCGAGTTGCCGGTAGTTTCAAGCGAAACCCTAACCTATCTCTCCGAGATGCCACAAATAAGCTGGGTGTATCGTCTACAACCGTGCATCGAGCCAAAAAACGAGCCGGACTATCGACTTACAAGAAGATAGTGACTCCAAATCGCGATGATAAACAAAATACGACGGCCAAAGCGCGATCCCGGAGGCTGTACACGACGATGCTGACGAAGTTTGACTGCGTGGTAATGGACGACGAAACCTACGTCAAAGCCGACTACAAGCAGCTTCCGGGACAGAAGTTTTATCACAGAGAACAGACATTGATGTCCATATACCTATTCTGGAAAAACGTGTGTAAAAGTTAATATGGACAGCCACTTTACAAAGCAAGTGCAGAGAAAAACAAACAAAAAATTTCAGGTTATGTGCTTGGATTTTTATTGATAAACCTTTACCTGACAGTTATCACACAACTGCAGCGCCGCCTACCAGGAGCATAACGACATACATTTGAAATGTCGGTTTAAAGTTTTACACAAGTAGCAGACCGAAGATGAACGTCTGTTCTCTGTGGTTTTATACGGCAAAAGGAAGGGGAAAGGTAGCAGATATTTTCAAGCACACGAAACTGTCAAAGTTCGCAAAGAAATATCTGGTTTGGCAAGCCATCTGTACCTGTGGCTTGAAAAGCAGCATTTTCATAGCTTCCGGGACTTTCAACCAAGAAATTTACGTGAAAGAGTGTTTGAATAAACGTCTGCTGCCTTTCCTGAAGAAACACGGTTGTTCCGTACTGTTTTGGCCGGATTTGGATATGAGTATTACATATCACATATCACAGGTTCACAAATACAACTGAGGATTATTACACCGTTGTCTTTTCCCAAAAAAAAAACACTATCAAGCCCGAATAAAAAACAACACCAAAAAATCCACAAACATCAATGTTGTTTACACTCATATCACTATAAACCTGTCAAAACTCACTCACTTCGACTCACTTCGAAAAGGATTGCAACACACACTTGAATATTGCATCACCCCCAAAAAGTACGACAATATTATATCTCTGAATGCTGATAACCTAGAATGTATGAAGCTTGAGCAAAGTTGTTCAGGAGGTCAACGGCTTCCAAAAAATAAAGAGATTGGTTCGGAATTCCGTCACTACGTGGCGTTAGGTGGCATGGAAAAGAGAGCATTTTTGAACTAGTTTGTGTCCTGATCCCGACCACCTTGTAAGTTCGAACTTTCAGTAGAGTTGTTCAGAAGGTTAAGGATTTTCGGAAAGTGGTTCGGAATTCGATCATTACGCGGCGCTATTGGACATGTACATTTTTGAACGATTTTATATCGTGATCCCGGCCACCTAGAAAGCTCGAACCTTCAGCAAAGTTGTTTGAAAGATCAAGGCCTTTCGGTAGGTTAAAAGTATGGTTCGGAATTCAGTCACTACGTAGCGCTTGTGGGCACGTAAAGAGAGCATCGTGGAAAGGTTTTATATAGTAATCCCGACCACCTACAAAGTTAGAACCTTTTAGGAAGTTGATCATAAGGTCAAGGACTTTCGGAAAGTGGAGAGTATTGTTCGGTATTCGGTCACTACGTGGTGCTAGTGCGCATGAAAAACAGAATATTTTCAATGACTTTATATCGTGATCCCGACCACCTATAAAATTTGAACCTTGGGGAGAGTTGTTTATAAGTTCAAGGGCTTCCAGAAGGTCAAGAGTATGGTTCAAAATTTGGTCACTACGCGGCGCTAGTGGGCGTGGAAGACAAATCCAGCTAAAAAATTGTATTTACCTTTATGTCTATACCCCGCAAATACTTTGAATCCGAGATTATTCATTGAAAAGTTTTAAATCACGTAAATATGAAGTTAATCAAACTTCAAACGTGTGGAATTTCTTGAAGAATAAAGTGATGAGAACTGTGGAAGTGTTTCTGGAATACTTGATCTAGAAAATTGACAGCAGAATAAAGGTCGTTCAAAGAACGTTAAAGCCAAGAGGAAGAAGAACGGAATTAAAATTACTCGGGTAACCAATAAGCATATGCAATAAATCAGCCCTTTATCTGCATCTCATGTGCTACAAGCATTATATTCGTATTACATCAGCATCAGATTTGCTGTACAGTAGCATTTCAAATGCTATTTAAATGCTTCTTGCTGAATAAGCATTTTGAATGCAAAATAGCCTTGACAAAGCATTGCAGAAAAACAGAACTTTTTTGCTGAAGGTTGGAACTTTCTATGTGGTTGGGATCCCGGTGTAATGTTGAAAAATGCACTTTTTTACATGCATAATAGCGTGATCTAGTGACAGAAAACTGAACCTATATACTCTCTACCTTCCGGAAGTCCTTGACCATCTAAACAACTTTGCTGAAGGTTTGAACTTTCTAGGTGGTCGCGATCGCTATCATATCTGGGCAGTACCATTCTTCACCTGTTTGATCCACTGTTACGAAATGTTACGAAATTGCGGTCGACGATAGCTTATTATTGTCACCGCACGCCACTTTGCATCACGGCACGAGCAGACCATCACAAGTCGTGAGATGTAACCAGGTGATAAAATCGATGCCTTTTCACCCTTCATGCCAAGTTTTTCTCGCTCCAAATGTGGATGAACCATTTCAAACGTTTGCCTGAAGTTTTCTATATGCTTGGCAATTGATTGATTTTGGAATTTTATTGACCATTGACTAAATTGGACTGCCCAAAGCATGATCGTCATGTAACACAGCTCGTGGAACAGGGTTAAGACTGCACCTAAACATCACACTGTCCAAATGGGACTATGACTAATAAATCGACGTCGTGGCTAATGGTAAACTGCTAATATGGCAAATTAAGTTGCGTGAGAAAGAGGAAAATTGTTGCAAACTTTTTCCTCCTCGGAGAGATTGGTTCCGTTTCGACTGGAGAGATCAAAAGAAATGTTCGATAATTGGATGCGTGATCACTGATTAAATCAGTTCGACAAGGTGGGCGCAGTTCTTTCGAATTGTAAAAACATAATAGAATTGCCGCTGCGCACGGTGGCCGGATGCCCCGAGGGGTCAATCGCATTGATCGTGTATTTTCAAAGCAAACTAATTAATCATTTCCAGTAGAAAATCTTTTGTTGCTTTGGTTTATCCTCTGAACGGCCTTATATCCCGTCTTTAGCGGCTTAGTTGTTAACATTTTCTAACTCAATCAACCTTCGATGGGTTACGAAGAGGCAAGGTCTTGAAAGATGTTAGCAAGCCGACATGTGCTGTAAGATGCACTTTCGTGACGAAATCGTAGAAAACCTCCTCGCTGACATTTCACCGGATTCCGAACCGGGGGGAAACAGTGATTTATGCATAGGTCAAATATTGATTTACTGCCTTCCCAAACTTTTCCCACGTGTATTACCTATGACTTGGTGAAGTGCATGCATGCAACCGTGTTTAACCTCTGTTTTACTCGTGAAGATGACCACCAACAGCACCATGATCGTCGGCGGTGGTCGGTGATGATTTTACGATCGTGCACATTTGCCTATACCTATACATAATAGAAATGCCATAATGCCACACATTTTCCGCTAGCGACGTGCCCTGGTTGCACCATCTTGGCACCACCACTAGAGGAGAAAGCCCTTATTTTGGCCTGCCGTTTGTCCATCGTATGGAATAGTTTAACGAGAACGATCACCATCGCTTACGCAAGTGTGGCTACTTTTATTAGCCAATTCATCGGCCATATATTCGACAGGCAAACCGACCGGCGATCGCTGCACCACACCTTGCCCGGCTGGATGACCTTAATGCCATTTACCGCACCGCTGAGACGGATCTAAATTAAGCCCCTATTGTCGATCAATTCACTTTAACCTTTGACATCCGTCGCGCGCCTTGTTTTACGGCATTACGACGTGTGCAACGCCTTTGGGTCGGAACGCTTTGGGTGGCTAAACGACCCTTTTTGTGGCTTATGACATGTCAGGTTTGATAAAATCATAGATCGAAAGGGAGAGTAGCGATTTATTGATGGTAGAGTGTAAATAATCACAGGCGGCGTTGCAAAGTTAATTGTTGCTACAAACAACTGTTCTGATGTTAAATTCACATATACATTCTTTCTTAAATTAAGCGCAAACACCAACAACTATAAATGCGTTTGATTTTACCATGTCTGCAATTAGATCAACCATGGTGCGGTTGATATTAATATGAGGTCTTTCAAATATACCACAAATGTGAAGGTTGTACCATAAACGTAGTAAGTTTGACTGAAATTTTATGGTAACGGGTGTTCAATAAAAAATGAAAAAAATTTCAGTCACATAGTAAAAAAAAATTCGATGAATTCAGTATTTTTTATTAAAAACATAATGTTTATTCTTCAAAAAAACGTCAATGAATATTGGAGAAGGGGCCCTGGTCAGCCGTACGACGCAACTAAGTCGCGATGCTCTCACAAGAGCGCTGGATGGCACTGACGTCCATCTTCCGGATACAATTCCGGATCCTCGAAGTCAACTGCTTCGTATCCTTGGCGTGCCAATTATTTTTGTACACTAGGGCACTGAGGGAGCCGAAAAAATCCTCAATGGGACGGCACTGGGGCAAGTTGGTCGGATTCCTTTCTTTCGGCACGTACGGTGTCTTTTTCTGCTCAAGATACTCCAGCGTCTTCTTGGCGTAATGGGAAGACGCCTTGTCCGGTCAGAAGACGTACTTCCCATCCACATAATGCTCCTTTAAGAAAGGCAGAAGAATTTTCTCAAGACACTCCTCCTGGTACACTTGTTGATTGATGGCAAGACCGCTCGGCTTGAACCACGGCTTTGAAATCCCTCTGTCTGATATGGCGATGTACAGCATAACTTTTTTTTCAAATTTATGCTTAAACTCATATTTTACTTCGGGGGGTGTGGCCGACTTGTCGCTGGAATATTAGATGTCATTTCCTGGAATGTGAGTCTTCGAGAGCGGAAAGTAACTTCCGTCGTCCAGCACGAACGACGTCTTGCGGCAGTTCTTCGTCATCCACCGGCACTGCGATTTCAAGGTCGCTATCTGCTCGTCCGTGTACTCGGGGGACCGAGTCTTCTTCCGACAGATGATGTCCTCCATCTTGAGGGTTCGGTGAATCAAGGTATGGGAGCAGTGATATTTTCGGCCGGCGTCACGCAAACTCGTTCCGTCCTTGTTGTCGAACAGCTTTTTCAACGCTTCCTTCTTCTTCTTCGTCATTATCTTCGCCGGACGGTCGCTACCGGCCTTCCGCTTCACGCTCAGGGATGCCAGGATCCGGTGAACTGTACTCACGGGCACGTTTTCGTCTCGAAAGTGGTCTACCGTAGACTTTTTTCCACGATGACCATGCTTTTCGTAAAACCGTACAACTCGCTCGCGGAGTGCTTGCTGTTTCGACGCCATCTTCGATTGATCTGACAGCACTCGAGCGAAAAGAAAAATGCCACCCATTTCTAGGGAGTCCACGCTCTTTACTTTTATTACAGAAAGGTATTGAAATCATTCTCATTTTTTATTGAACACCCGTTAGTTTTGAAAATAGGCATAGTCGGGTAAATTGTTGTTTTTACTACAAGATCTTTTTCAGTGTAGACTTATTCAAGATTGCTTTCATGTTATTGGTCATATATTGCTGGACCTGATTAATGAATCTCTACAAACTGGGTACGTACCACAAATTTGTAAAGATTTTGTTTATTTGTTTTTTTGTTTTTTTTTTTGCTCTTTGAATAAGTTTTGAGTCCTGCCCTGCTTTTAATCATGACCAGATGATATGCTTATCGTTGGTTCCCGTTTTTTGCAACATGTTTACATTTGACAGCGTCAAATCGACTGTCAAAAACTCGTGAACCCCTTGAATTAAATGATAGATTACTGCTTGACACTTGCATACGTTTACAATTAGTTGCCTTTTAATAGCAACACGTTGCTATTACCCAAGTAACACCAGAAACATCTTCTTTGACAAGAATATAAGAAGTTTGTTGTAAAAAAGTCGTGAGGATGAAATACCAAACATGTCTGGTCTTGAAAAAGTTTTGAGGATGTTTTTCCACACATATTCGGTTCAAACGTGGTACCAGAACAGCGAACACATTTTTGTTCTATTTTTGTTCGATCAACTTAAATTTTACTTCTTGAAAACATCTGACTGTTTGTGATCTTACCACTACGAACTATATTTACTCACTTTTGAGTAGCCATACTTTTGACTGATTTGAGTCAAACGTACCTCATTTTGAATTGTTTGGAAATAGCGTGTATGCTAGATGTTTGTAAATATGTTGATAAGTTGCATTCAAGATGAATTTTAAACATGTTTTCAACATCCTCATGCAATAGTGAAATTATTCAGAATAGATTGTGAATACAATACAGTGACGGCTAAAAATATGTTTATTTGAAATAATGGAATAAAAAACACTACCTAAATGTAAGATTGTGATGCCACTTACTGATTCAAATAGAAGCCAAATTGGGCATAGGGGTTCATTCAAATGTAACATAAAGCAACAGTTTGGGAGATTGTTTAGTATTTTTTATAAATTGTTACGCTTAATTTGTGGGGAGTCTTTTGAGATGTAGCTACGCACAACATAATAGAAAAATTGTATTTGTATTTTCATTCATACTGACATTACTCGGTTCAATTCCACAGCAAAAAACGCAGAAAAGAAAAAAAAAACATTTGAAAATCAAATGTGTTGCTAATGTTTTTACCCATACTGTAGACTTGTACTGTAGGACTGTAGACAATGGAAAATTGCCATGTTGGTTTTTGTGAATTCCATAAAGAAATCTCACTAAAATTCAATAATTTATTTGGGGTACCTTCTACGTTTTTGTAATCCAATCAATAGCGCATGAAATTAGGGAAGGTAAAACGGAAAGTTGCACTGCTAACCTTGAGCCGCATATACAGTTTTGATACAACTTCCATGCGTAAAGCACTTTTAATTTCTTATTTGAAAAAGTTATAAACAATCATCTTTAACGCGTAAAATACCATTAGCTACGATATCGTTTCGCCATTAAAAAATCTTGTTTATATTTTTTTTACTTTGTCCATACCGTGCTTGCTTTGACAAAAAATATCATTATGTTATAAGCATGCTGTTGGAAGCATTCATAAAACATAATATTTGTCTTAAGGATGTTCTACAAAACATCTGGTATGACCTAAAAGATGTTAAAAAATGCCACATTAATTGCGCTTTTTCGGTTATTTGCGTGTATGAAATTAAGTTATTGACGTTAGAAAAAAAACATGAGCTTGGTCTAAAACGTGTATTATTAACATGAATATGACAAGTGGTGTTACTTGGGTAGAAATATTCACAATAAACACCGTTAACATGGCAAAGAAGAACATCTTACACGAAAAGAAAAATCCATATTCATTGTATTAATCAAACCACATAGATTTTTGCCATTGCCATATTTTTCATAATATTCAAGTATCATTCACATAACAAGTATCACTTCACTGTGCTAGCATTATGGAAAGTAAACCGCGTCTTCTAATGTAATTAAATAAAAGAAAAATATCGTTTTCATCGGAATTAACTAAATGTGCATGTTGTTAATAGAATTATACCTCGAATACATCTTCAGAAAATTAAATCTCATTTGACGGATAACGGACGAAATCGATTTCAAGCGGCAAAAAAAAAAAAAAAAAATATTAAATATCAAATCGGATCAAAAGTATAAGTTAAACATTATACGTCTGAGTCATAAAGTATACTCGTATTTTTTTTATAATAAAAGTCAAATACATGGCATGTGTATAGCTGATACATCATATTTCTTATATGTATAAATTGAATATTGCTTATAATGATAAGTATTCGTCGATCAGATATAGATATCAATAATTTAATTTAATGAAAATAATATTCAATATTTTTTCAGTGTATTTCGAATCTAATCGTACAGAATCCAAAAAAAAGCCAATGAAAATTTTGATTGAGATTTCAACTGGTAACTTTTCCGAGTGTATACGAGCTGTCAGAAAAGTAAAAGAATTAAAACCGCGTGTCGCGATCTACTTTTATCCGACTTTTATATTAATTTACGTAAAAATAAAAGTTCTATTTCACAGTAATCGAACCGCGTTAATTTCTTTATTACGGGAAAATACCCACATACACGACAATTTGGTGTCAGAAGTGGGATTATTCGAAAAACTCCTCGCGCTACGAAAGTGAGGTTAGGATCGCACCGAAAACAACTTTTTCCGACTTCCCAGAATGGAAAATCCTGAGTTCATGGAGGCGCTGTCCGCAATGATGCGCAAGCCCTCAGAGCACGATCGGAAACGCTGTCGAACAAACGAACACTCGTCAACAGGTTCCGGCCGGAGACGCTACTGCTCCATCACCGAAAGTACCGCCTTTCACAGTGTCCGAGTACCGATCAACAGAGGGAACGTCTGTCGCCGATTATTTCAACCGGTCCGAGTGGGCACTGCAGCTCAGCCTCATTCCGGAAGGTCAGTACGCAAATTTCGCACGAGTCCACATGGGGGCGGAGCTGAATAACGCTTTGAAGTTCCTCGTTACCCCACGTGATTATACCCGAGATTCCCTTCGCGGAGCTTCGCACCACTCTGGAGAGCCACTTCGATCGTACGAGGAATAAGTTCGTCGAGAGTGTCAAATTCAGGCACATCATTCAGCAAAAGGGCGAATCCGTCGCACAGTTCGTCCTTCGGCTGAAGCAAGGTGCCGCCTACTGTGAATATGGAGAATTTCTGGACCGGATGCTCATCGAACAACTTCTGCATGGATTGGAAGCTCGAGATATCTGCGACGAGATCATCGCGAAGAACCCGGCAACATTCAACGCTGCGTACGAAATCGCGCACACCCTGGAAGCAACTCGGAACACGGTAAGGGAGATCAACACAGGAGCACCATCAACGTATCCGGAAGCAACCAATAGACTTGGCTACGAGAGGCCGAGAACGAAGAAGCTGCCCCAGTCTCGTCAACGATTGCCACCCTCTTATTGGAAGCAGCACGATAATAAACCAAGAGGAACATCAAACGAAAGTCAGCGTACTAAAGCTCACCCGAACAGTGCTGGTGGATCAAGTTCCTGTAACGGATGTGGAGGACAGCATCTGCGGAGTCAATGTCGGTTCCGCGACGTCAGGTGCAATGTCTGCAACAAAATGGGCCACATAGCCAAAGTATGCAGATCGGAGAAGTCCAAGTTTCAACACTCTTCTGCTGATCAGATCCAATCGCAAGAGACGCCAGCTTCCGAAGTCGACCAGGTACAGTCTCTCAGTCAAGTTCACAACGTTCCGTCCACCGGAAAGAAAATAATCGATGTGGAAATCGACGGTCGCCGCCTACCGATGGAACTGGACACCGGAGCACCATGCGGGATCGTCGGAGAATCGCAGCTCAGGAAGATCAAGCCAAAGTTTTCACTGCTGGCAACGGACAGACAATTTTCAAGCTACACTGGTCATCGCATCAACTGTCTTGGTCGTCTCCCTGTGCATGTATCAATCGGAGCTACAACGCGAAGACTCAATCTATACGTCGTGTCCGGAGAATCCGAATCTCTCTTCGGGCGCGAGTGGATTGCTCCACTTTGCTGACCAGATCATCCTTAATCGAATGTTCTCTCTAGACTTGTCCGTCAACTTTCTTACGAGCACCTCACTTACTCCGGATCAAGCAGCACACCTGTCGAAACTTCTGGACAATTTTGACAGCATCTTCAGCGAAGTTCCAGGAAAGCTTATAGGACCCCCAGCGAAAGTTCATCTGAAGCCTGGAGTATCTCCAGTTTTCGCGAAGGCACGAGATGTACCTATTGCACTGCGTGACCGGTATGCAGCGGAGATCGATAAAAAACTAGCTTCGGGATTCTACGAAAAGGTGGAGTACTCCGAGTGGGCATCGCCAACCCACATTGTCATGAAAGAAGAACGGAGGTATTCGGATCACCGGTAACTATAAACCGACCGTCAACTCAAGGATGATTATTGACGAACATCCTATTCCGAAGATTGAAACGATATTTAACCAAATGAAGGGAGCTACCTTGTTTTGTCACCTGGACGTAACCGATGCCTACACACACCTTCCAATCGACGATGAGTTTCGCCATGTGCTCACCTCAATACTACGACGCATGGGCTCATTCGTCCCACCAGAGCCGTATATGGAGCTGCCAATATCCCGGCTATTTGGCAACGACGAATGGAGTCCGTTCTTCAAGGATTGGATCATGTTGTCAGGCTTCTACGATGACGTCATCATCTTCGCAAAAGACTTCGATGAGCTTCAGCAAGCTCTCACCGCAACGATGGACAGGATGAAGCAAAATGGTCTGCAACTCAATCGATCGAAGTGTATCTTCGCTACGCCATCGCTCGAATGCCTAGGTCATCGGATCGATCGTCATGGTTTACACAAATCGGACAAGCACGTCGAAGCCATCCGTGATGCACCACGTCCGACATCCTCCGAAGAGCTGCAGCTGTTCCTAGGTAAGGCAACCTACTACTCTGCATTTATCCCCAATCTCTCCTCAAGGGCAAGAAGTTTATGCAACATGTTGCTCGCCGATCCGTTCGAATGAACACCCGAAGCAGACAGGGCCCATCAAGACTTGAAACAGGTTCTGATCTCACCACAAGTGCTGATGCAATACGACCCTACTCTACCACTGATTCTAGCAACGGACGCAAGCAAAACTGGTCTCGGTGCCGTTCTGACCACACCGTCTGTGTAACGGAACGGAGCGACCGATAGCATATGCCAGTTGCACTATGTCCGCCACCGAGCAACGATATCCGCAAATCGGCAAGGAGGCTCTAGCCATCGTATGGGCGGTTAAGAAATTTTTTCACCACCTTTATGCGCGTAAGTTCACGCTTATTACGGATCACCAGCCGCTAACGCAAATCCTACACCCCGAAAAGTCCCTCCCAACACTGTGTATCAGTCGAATGGCAAACTACGCTGATTACCTGGCTCACTTTAACTTCGACGTAGTCTACAAGCCTACCAGTCAGAACACGAATGCCGACTACTGTTCCAGAATCCCAAGCCAAACGACGCAATCTGATGTCAACTGTTTGACCCTTCACGAGGGAAGAAATAGCGAGGACGAATTCGAACAGTTCGCCCTACAGCAGATCCAACAACTGCCAGTGCGAGCTGAACACATTGCACGTGAGACACGGAAGGACACTCAACTTGGGAAGATAATACAGCAGCTGGAGTTGGGTCGAAATCTTGCACAGTCAGGATACAAGGCGCCGGAAGCAAAATACACTCTCGTTGAAAACTGTCTACTCTTCGAGCACCGTGTCGTCATCCCACCTGCTCTTCGGCAAGCGATCCTGAATGACCTACATGTGGCGCACATCGGGGTGGTCAAAATGAAGGGGCTAGCACGTTCTTTCGTCTACTGGCCAGGCATCGATGCAGACATCGAACGCACAGCAAAATCCTGTACGGAATGCGCACGACATGCACCAGCACCACCGAAGTTCAGCAGTCATCATTGGGAGTACCCGAACGGTCCATGGGAGCGTATCAATGTCGATTACGCTGGCCCAGAAGCGGGCGCGATGCAGCTAATTGTCGACGACGCGTTTAGCAAATGGGTTGAGGTCAAAATCACCAACTCAACCACAGCTGCTGCCACTATCAATCTTCTCGAGGGATTATTTTCCTCCTACGGAGCACCAGTAACGATTGTGTCGGACAACGGTCCACAGTTCACTGCCGAAGAATTCAAGTCATTCCTCCATCGGAGCGGGGTGAAATACCACAAGCTTTCCACACCCTATCACCCGGCCACAAACGGACAGGCCGAGCGATACGTCCAGACCGTGAAAAAGGCACTTAAGGCGATGGGAACGACGAACAACACTTTGCTAGTTAACATCAATGAATTCCTGCAGCAGTACCGAAAGGCTCCTCACGCCGAGACCGGAGAATCACCAGCGAAATTATTCCTAGGCCGAAACATCCGAACACGGCTGGATCTCGTCAAGCCGCAGGACGTCAGCACAAAGATAACAGAGAAACAACGGGCAACGTTCGATTCATCGTTCCGTGCGCTTACACCGGGTCAGCACGTTTACTGCCTTTCTGGGAATCCTCGGATGGACAAGTGGATTCCAGGAGTTGTTGCTGCTCGTTTGGGAGATTTGCACTACGACATTGTTTACGAAGGAAAACATCTGAAACGTCATGTTGATCAAGTTCGACGTTTCCACAACAACGAGTGCATCGAAAAATGCATCCAGCCGTCAAACGAATCAAGGTTGAATGAAACAGGTGAGGCATCCCATCCAATGCATTTTATGGAGACATCGTGACGTCACAGCAACCGCAACTCGATCAAAAATCCTGTTCAATGTCGGAAGCGTCTTCGGATGAGTTTGATACACCGGATTCAAGGTTCTTGACGCCAAGTAGCAGTCCCGAGCGGTCAAGTGAAGGTTCACCACCAGTATTGCGCCGTTATGAGAGACAACGTCGCCATCCTCGTCGATATTCTCCGTAGTGATAGGAGTTAAGATTTCTTTTCTAAAGGAGGGAGGAAATATCATGTATGCACTCTTCTAAATTTCAACTGGTAACTTTTCCGAGTGTATACGAGCTGTCAGAAAAGTAAAAGAATTAAAACCGCGTGTCGCGATCTACTTTTATCCGATTTTTATATTAATTTACGTAAAAATAAAAGTTCTATTTCACAGTAATCGAACCGCGTTAATTTGTTTATTACGGGAAAATACCCACATACACGACAATGAATTCATATAAGATGGGAAGATATGGGATATCAGATGAATACCATATCCAAGACACACCAGCGCCGCACCGCACAAATGAAAAAATAATATAACACATGGCGGATGAGCATCGAGAAACACGAAGACCATAGCCACGAGAAATGCATGATAACCCCCAAGCCAAACCACCAACAATCAGCCCAAAACCCCCACAGCAAAGGCCAGCGATAGCCGGATGAAATGCCAGATGAACACCCCCCAAAAACCAAACAATCAAAAACCACCCAAAAACCCCCAAAAATCCACCAAACCCACAAAGCGACAACAACAACGAGAAATAGAAAGAAATCTAGCCTCCAAAACCCCCCATATGCTAAAAGTGGTTTCATTTACTTGATTAGTTCTCGAGTTATGCAAATATTTGCTTTTTATTTGTATGGAAGCCAACCCCCCCATCCCCCTTCAAAATGGGTAGGGTTCTTGAACTGCCATAGAAACATTTTCTTGCCTCCAAAAACCTCAACATGCCAAATGCCAAATTTGGTTTCATTTGCTTCATTGGCTCTCGAATTATGCTAAAAATTATGTTTCACTTTTGTGAAAATCTCCCCTTCCAGAAGGCGGAGAGGTCTCAAACCACATTAGAAACATTTATTTCTCTCAAAAACCTCCACATGCCAAATTTGGTGCCATTTGCTTAAATTTTTATCGAGTTATGCAGAAATTCGTGTTTCATTTGTATGCGAGACCCCTCTTTCAGTGAGCGGAGGAGTCTCAAACCACAATAGAATCATTTTTTGCCTTCGAAAACCTCCACATGCCAAATTGGGTTCCATTAACTTGATAAGTTCTCGAGTTATTCAGAAATTTGTGTTTCATTTGTATATGAGCCCTCCCTTCAGAGAAGGGAGGGGCTCGAGTCAACTTGAAAACATTTCTTGCCTTCAAAAACCCCCACCTGCCAAATGTGGTTCCATTTACTTGATTAGTTCTCGAGTTATGCAGAAATTTGTGTTGGATTTGTTTGGAAACTACCCTTCCTCCCCCTTCCAGATGGCGGAGGAGTCTCAAACTTCCATAGAAACATTTCTCTCCTCCAAAAACCAACACATGCCAAATTTGGTTCCATATGCTTGATTAGTTCTCGAGCTATGCACAAATTTGTGTTTCATTAGTATGAGAGCCCCCCTCTTACAGAGGGCGGAGGGGTCTTCAGTTACCTTAGAAACATTTCTTGCCTTCAAAAACTTGCAGAAACTTGTGTTTCATTTGAATGGGGGCCCCGCCCCCCCCTACCAGAGAGAGAGGAGGGGTCTCGAACCACCGTAGAAACATTAATTGCCTTTAAAATCCCCGCAAGCCACATTTGGTTCCATTTGCTTTATTAGATCTAGAGTTATGAAGAATTTTCAGTTTCATTTGTATGACAGCACCCCTTCTAGGAGAAGGGAGGGGTCTTAAACCACCGTAGAAAAAATTTTCGTCACCAGAAAACCCCACATGCCAAATTTGGTTCCATTTGCTTGATTAGTTCTTGATATATGCAGAAACTTCTGTTTCATTTGTATGGGAGCCTCCCTTTCTAGAGAGGAGAGGGGTCTCAAACTACCATAGAAACATTTCTTGCCTCCAAAAACTTCAGCATGCTAAATTTGGATTCCTTTGCTTGATCAGTTCTCGAGTTATGCAGAAATATGTGTTTCATTTGTATGGGAGCCCCCCCTTTTAGAGAAGGGAGGGGTCTCTTACTATCTTAAGAACCTTTCCTGGCCCCAAAAACCCCTGCATACAAATTTTCACGCTGATCGGTTCAGTAGTCTCCGAGCCTATTAGGGTCAGACAAACAGACAGACAGACAGACAGATAGACAGACAGAAATCCATTTTTATATATATAGATAGATAGATAGATAGATGTGTCAAGCTTATGATTTTTATCCCTTTGTTATGATAAATACATTGTGCCATCATATAAACGTCATTAGAACTGTTGTATCAACACCATAAGAATTTCATTATAGTTTTTATTGGTACTTCCTCTTAAATTTTATAAGTATATCGATTAGATATAATTTGTAAATCGTTATGATGATGATGATTATGTAATACTACCATGTATTGCAGCAAGGTAACTTTCCATAGCAGTGGAATGATCTGAAAAACGATTTGATCATGATTCTATTATTGTTTGTGATCATCAAGCTCCTGTATTAATTGCCAAAAACGTTTGGGCGGGCCCGTAAGCAGAAACACTAACGCGAAACCCGGGAAAATAGAAAAGAATTCTCCTTCCAAAGTCAGGTTCAAACCACAAGAATCGAAACCGGGCCCCGCAGGGGAGGAATAAACCCAATAGATGGGGTAAAAGAGCCCGCTTTCGTTCCACGAAATGTTAACAATAGGGAGGAGGCAGTCCCATGCTTCCTATCCAAATCGTTTTACTTGGGTGCTCTGATGGTCTCTCCCTTTACCCGTTATATGATATTTAATATTTAGTATATTTTGTACACAACAAATTAAGATATCATTATAGACAAACATGCTAATTTATGCAAGTTTCAAACTTGAATGGATTGTTACTGAAAAATAAATAAAAGTTTGATTTGTATCAATATCCTACTAGAATAGATCATTCCAAATATCAAGGATAAAATTTTAGTAAAAGATGTTATTTTATAAGACATTGTAATATTTGTAATATTTTTCTTTATACTGATCGAGCAACATTTCAAAGATAGCAATTGGAGTGAACGAAGAGTCCGGTTGGATAATTTCTGAAAAAAATGGCTTATCTTACCATAATACCACAAACACAATATTAATATATAATCCTACATTACATATAAGCACATGCCAGTCTTTTATGAATATAGTAGTTGAGGTTCAGAAGTGCAATTTTAAATTAAATGCTATGCTGAAATGCTGAAAAACAAATTGAGCCTTTGATGCCTGTCATGTTGCTCCAGGCTCTTACATGGTTTTGGAATGCAAAGATGATTCCAAAGCCTGCTGAAATTATTAATAAAATGACAATGGAAAATATACAATATCATTTAAAGGTATAAGATCTTCAGTCGCACCCCCTCACTTCACTATTGTCAAATTGACAACATTGCCCACACACTACCAAAATGTCATGTAAATTTCTGTCCCCTGAGACCGACACATGCAAGCGTCCTTTACCACATAAGAATAAGTTCAAAGAGATGAGAAAATAAATTCAATTAAACACGTCTTTCGTCGATTTGCGTATTTGTCAGTTTCAGGAGACATAATTTAACACGAAATCTATTTTTACGTTCCCCGACTTTTTACAGACATGAATTACGTCTCGTGTAAAATTCATAATTTCTAAGTGTGCAGGCTACGCCAACCAGCATCTCCATGTTTCAGCTGGCAGGTGAGGTGGGAACTTGTGAGAACGAGCACCCCCCTTAGAAGTTTTTAAAAAAATTTGGGAGGCTTTTTTCTGGTTTTTTTTGTAAAAATCCCCAATTCCTCCTTCAATTTTTTTGTAAAAACTCTATTTTAAACCCGGGTTTTGTGGGGTGGGCTCAGAAAATTTCATAGCGATGGAAAATAGTTCCCAATTGCGGGGACATCTTAAACGCGGGGGGGTTTCTTTTTTATTAAATATTTTTTTTCGCTCCCCAATTTATTTATAAAATAAATATATTGTATGGGTGGGTTTGTGTTCGGGGGTGGTGGGGGGAAGCGAAATGGGACAGGTGAGTTTACGATTTAATCCTCAATTTTCTTAACCCCCTCCCCTCTTTTACCCCCCCCCTCTCTCAAAAAAAACAACCAAAAAATGACGGTTGCTACCATCACCAAATCATCTCTAGGGGTATGCGACAGACGTACACGACCAAACTTTAAGTTTGTCATTGATCTTTAGATTGGCTATGTGTATTTCTTATTTCATTTACTCTCACGCAAATGTTAGCCAAAGCGACTGTGGCGACAAACGAGATTTGTTTAAAAACAAACAAATGCAAGAGACAGCAGGCTTCACGTTACATTACCGGTGCGCTATATCCATGGTTAACAAAGAAGAGAGGAAACATGGGCTCTCTCAAAAGCAACAGTGATGCCATAGCTGCAGCTCAACAGCGAAGCATTATTTATCGTTGGGTACTATTGGACAGCTCCAAAACATAGTTTTTATTGCAAATGATAGTGCCAGATGATGGACAATATTATCATAAGCATAGATCAACCTCCTGACTGGAAGAAACATGAAATAAATAGCGATTTCAGATTATCTAAATATGTAATAAATTTAACCCAATGTTCAACATCACATTCTGGCAACAGGCCTAGTTGTGAGAGAGAGCTGATGAAGACATGCTCTCCGGTACACGCGATGCAAATGCAAAATACACAAAGGCAACATTTGAGCGAACTTCTTCAGCTGGTTAAAAACTGATGGTTTCTAGATGATGTATTTTAAATCTTTAAAATGACAATAATAAATTGGTAATCAATCATGATTCATACATCGAATCATTGGCCCAATAGATGAAGCTTATGATCGTATCATTAAGAATGAAATTATTTGGAAAATGTAGGATCTATAGACCTATTTCCTAACGACGGATTAAAATAGTGACCCCTGATTAAGCCGTTCCCTAACCTATAAACGAAAAAAAAATCTTTGTCTAGCTCCACCAATGATCTCGATGTTGTGATAATAAACGTCAGTTTATGCTGGGACGACGAATAAATTGCAAAACATGTGGTTTTCATTGTTGTTTGTTGAATAGGTCAAAATTTCTTGTCCAGTGTCAACCACTGTGGACCCTTCTACTAGAAATCGTTGTTGTTGAGGAGATTTGAAACACGGTTCCACGGGCAGTTTTGAGTGGCAAGCTGTATTTTAAAGATACGATTAGCCACGAAGGTGGTCCACTTCGAAGGTGTAGAGTTGAGCCAACAAATGATGACCCAGAAAAAGGCTTCGATTGTTAGTTTTAAGGATGTCGTTTCCTTCCCGTAGAGCTCAGCTGCGAGCAAAGCTCCACAGAGTTCGAGGCGTGGAAGGCTTTGTTGGCTTAACTTTAGACCTTGCAGTTAGCAGTGTTGTTTTAGTTTCGCCAGCAGGATGTAGCAACCTGCACCGTATGCATTTTCCGATGCATCAGAGAAAAAGGTGGAGTTGGATCGAAACAGGATCAGGACGGGAGAGTGCAGCGATCGATGCGCAGCTCGTTTAAAAGAGGCAACTGGGAGGTGTACGTGTGCCATCGTTCCTTGTAGGGTGGTGGAAGCTCGTGCCCGTCGTCGGATTTCAATGTCCATAGAGCCTATATAAAGAGCTTCGTCGATCTTATGACGGGTCCCACTAGGCCAAGTGGGTCAAAGAGGCGCGCTATTTGGGAAAGCGCGATTTGTTTCGTGAGAGGTGCATGGACTATCGTCAGCAGGGTTGCCACATGCACAGATTTATCTAGATTGACACAGATTTTTTTCAATTTTTTCATACAGCTATCTGTATGTAAAAATTACAGATTTTTTAGATAAACCAAGATTTTTAAGATTTTTGAGAATTGTTTGTCCACTTGAAAACGATAAATTTATAATATGTGTACATTTCAAGATCCAACTATTTACAAATTCTACTTACTGCTTTTAAGGCCCACGAAGCAAAAGAAAACAATTGACACCGGCACCAACAACCAATAAGAAACTAGCGATTTAAAATTGGCACTTGACACCTTGCACCACGCATTACATTCTTCCGCTTTCCTGTACAAGAATCTTTGTTTTTGCTTTGATTCGCGTTGTTAATTTAACAGAATATATGAAAGGTTCTTCGATGTGATTTCATGCATTCACTCAGAGGAGTTTTGGAAAGTTAAAATAATGTTCTCGATGGTAATTTTTGCTATTCAAAGCATAGTTGTTTCGAACGTGATTTTTTGTTATCTTTAATGAGCTTTGGATCAGATGGAGCATCGGTTATAATGGGTTCTGACCGATCTGTCCAGAAGCTGCTGAAACGTGACTGTCCCCATTTTATAATTCTCAAGTGTACTGGCTCCTTGTGCAATCTGCGCATACGAAAAGCTGCCATTGTACCTGGAACAGTAGATCCGTTCCGATACAATCCAAGGAATTACAGATGATACAAAGTCTCTTGGAATTGAAACCTTTAAAGGTTCTGCATCCATTCACCACCAGATGGCTATCGTTGGAGTCAATTGCCAAAAGGAATTTGGAACGGTTTTCGGAGCTCGTGTTGTTTTTCTCGTTCCAAGCCAACTGCGACAACAATCAAACCACACCGCATTTTCTGTAAATCTAATGACAGGATGCCCATTATCAATAATGCGAACCGTACACAGATAAAAAGAAACACTGAATTTTCTGCGTTATCTAATGCACATAAAGGGAATGCTAGATTTGGCAGAAAATAATGCGATATTTCATGTAAACTTTAGCCAGATAACGCCTGAATCCAGCCTGTGGTATGAAAGATTGCAAACAATGTTGTATGGCGCATGAAAAATTGCAAACAATTTCGTTGCTTACGCTTCCTTTGGCTTGAAATTAAACGAAGGGAAATTTTACGCGCTTGTTAAAATTAATTATTTTTTTCTGTGTATCTTACAGTCAAAAGTTCCTGAATTCCCGAAAATGGGGAATCAGGTGGAGTTTCCCCAATGGTTTTTTTTGGAAATATGGGGGGGAATATTTCCCCCAACACTTTTTTTTTTTTTTTGAGAAAAATTTGTGAGAAAAAGGGGGAAAAAAGGGGGGGGCGGGGGGAAAAATATTCGGGGGGGTGTGGGAGAAGGAAGGGGGGGGCTTTTCGGTGTGTGGGGGTTGGTTAAACATATCACTAAGCGCTTTGATCTGAACGAATCCAGTTCTGATTACTGCATCAAGCGTTGACCCCAAGATGCTGCACACTTGGAAGGAGTTCTATTGGATCAGATCTTCTTTGAAAGCGGTGATGAACAGGCCATAGAAAATTAGTTTCGTGAGCTGAGGACGGCAATCATCGGCAAGGAAATTGAGGTGGAAGAATCGGCTGACTTGAAAGCTTGTTGGAGACAACTGCTGTGTTTCAAACGAGCAGATGGGAAGAATGCTTCTCACTTGCTAAGAAAGTTCATTCCGAACTTTTTACAAATTCCTGTACTACTAGTTTCCTTTAGAAAGAATATCCGTTTTGCTGTGCTGTGATGTAGAGAAACCGATAAATACACTTAAGCCCTATTGAAAAGACCGTTTTGTATCGGCCAATCACAATAAATGTGTTTTGATGAGTATATATCTGTTTTATTTTGCATTCAACTCAATAGCAATTGTAAAAAAGAAGTGCATAAGCAGGCACCTGAAAAGTTTCTATTCTACTTTTACAGCACAAAGTTTAAAGCTAAGATTCTTGCCAAGATTTTCTGCAGTAAAACACAGATAAACAAGATTTTTTTGGCAAAATTTAAAGATGGGAACGAAAAATAATGTGGCAATCCTGATCGTCAGTAGGCCGATTTCGTAGCGGAGATGATCGGTTGCAGGCTTCTAGGAGAGCTCCAGGCTCTTCATACATTGGTTACGGTCTAGGTCCACTGAGATCAGGAGAGCTCGGTTGTCCGGAGGAACTCCTTCTAGGACAGCTTCGAAGTTGGAGGCCCATTTTCGTAGTTCGAAGCCCCCAGCAGAAAGTATCGAATCAAGCTGGTGTCGGAGTGCGATGGTTTCTTCTACGGGGTTTCCTCCAGAAAAAAATCGTCTACATAGAAGTCCATACGTAGAATTTCGGAAGCTTGCGGAAATCGATCTTGCTCGTCTTCAGAGAGTTGCCGGAGTACTCGGGTAGCCAGAAATGGTGCACTTACTTTGCCGTAGGTGACGGTCTTCAATCACAAAACGATTCGCTGAGGTAGTGTGTCTCGTTCATCTACTTGTATCTGACGAAACATTTTCTTGAAGTCGGCGATAAGCATTTTGGGATGGGTCCTGAAGCGCATGATGATTGAACGAAGATCTATTTGGACGAATGGTCCAAACATTAAGGCGTCGTTAAGCGATGATTCTTCGGGAGTTGCGACAAGATGCGTCGAGGACTACACGCACTTTGGTGCTCGTATTTACTACCCGGCTTACCTAGGTAGCTCATAGAAACTAACGTGGTGACCCACGCCGGCCCACCATACCTGAGTATGGACAGGGCAATACTAGCCAGGAGCTTGTATCTCTCTACTAGGTCAATAGAGTGAGTGGCCGTTAACTCCACCCCTGGATTCTCCATAGACCTCAAGGGTGATGTCATCCGCGAAACCGACAATCTATATCCTGATATGGAACTTTAATTTCAACAATTCTTCATACATTATGTTCCAAAGCAGCGGAACAGGATAGAGCCATGCGGAACTCCTGAGGTGATTTGGATACATTCCTGACCCGCTTCTGTGTAGAGAACCTGTAGACGATTCTGGAAGTATTTTCTCAGATTCTTTACAAATACCCAGGAACCTCGAGGCGTTGGAGCGAGTTGGCCTTCCAACAAGCGCTACTGTCTTGGTGACAGACAAGGTAGCATCCACTGTTGGATTGCCTTTTCAGTTGCCAAACTGGTTATTTTCACATTCTTATATCATCCCTTCGTGTGGGCCCTCATTGCTTCGTTTGATTGCGGACAGTAAGAAGGCGGACTCATTTGCTAAGGTGGGTGCTATGGTAGGCGATAATTATGATCAACGAATCGCTTTCAAACGAATCTTTCCAAATGGATTATAAGAGATTTGAGGCGATGGCTAGACAGTAGTTACGCTTAACACCCACTCATCACCATGTCTACCATATAATTGAGGGCTTAAACGATTTAGTCTACGTAACAGTAACATAAAATCATACATTCGAATTAAATAAACTTCAACCAAGCATGAACTCGTATTCCATTTAGTCTATCGAATTTTACCACAAATCTTCCGGGCAGGCCTCAATTACCAACAGAAATGAGTCAAACTTCCTCTTTTCAGTCATGCTTCGGATCCATCTCAGCCCAGCTCCTCGTCGAAGACATAATACCCCGAAAAACAAGACCCAAGTCAAGTGCAGGTAAGAAGAGGTAAGAGCTCCGATTGCGTCGATTAAAGGTAACTCAATCCTGACGGACAGGTCATGATCGCATTTTTTTTATTAGCGTTGATTTCCCTCTTTTCTCCTAAAAGCCACACGAAGGGAACGAAATAAAATCGTTTTTCCTTCCTAATGCTTAAATAATCGGGCCCTGCACCAGCACCGGGATCGGCATCACTCATATACCTACCAACCAGTGCTGGCTGGTGTCTGGCGAGATCCGATATGCTTCTAACTTGGCGGCAGGAAGGCCTGCCTACCGACCTATCGTGGTCGATAGCATCACTTTCATTTTTCATTTTAATCGTGTGCTGCACTTAACGTTTTAGGAAAGAGGTCCGACACACCGGCAGACGCCGAAAGCCAGCTCAGCGCAGCTCAATTTGAGTCGGAGGCGATTGTTCTAATCGGCTGGCGTGGTTCAATTTGGAGCGGCGCGAGATAGGTGTCAAGGATGCATGAGCGCTCACTTTGGACGGAATGATCGTCAGCTCGATGGATGGGTTTGAAAGTGAAACGAATCCGGATGATGTGACACGGAAGAGGCGGGCGATTATGTGGGAAGGAGAAAAAGAGACCGATCAATGCTAGCTTCTATAAGGGTGTTGATATGTACAAGCGATGTTATCTAATACCTGATGGCTTCAGGAAAACGGTAAGATCAGTCAATCAATCCCAGGAAGGTGATGAATGGAGAATTGTGGCTCTTGCTTTGAATGTTGAAAGTTGATTGGTGATTGGTCACGCGAGAAACGCGCACTACATATGACTTACACGTGCATTCTCGCTCTAATCGCGACAGCTGGATCACGGATTGAGAAATGATGCAACGCAATCCACTTTAAATTCTACGATCATGGTCTGAAGCCTTCGCCACCCACAGGTGATATTCATTTTCTATCTTCTAAGCCTCCGTCCACCCCCACTATCACGAAGATGATCGACAGGTAGTTTAAATCAATTATTACATCAATAAGCGAAGCATGCCCCTAGGGTGATGATCACCCTCCTGTGAGCGACGACCGTTGAAAGGAAAATCTACCATCATCAATAATATTCCTCCCAACAACCGTCCCTTCTCTTCGCACTCTACGGTCCAATTCGATCACTAGGGCAGTGAACCAACAGCACGGACGACGACGGCGGCGACGACGACGACGACGACGACCGCGAGAGAGTGAGGCGATAGCCCCGGAGTAGACAAATCGTCGATCAGTACAATCAATCGCGGCACTGCTGCTGGTGGGACAGACCAGGCAAGAAAGGCACTGCTCCGCGGTCATCGCTTTAAGATGATTGATTTAAATTGCAAAATCAACAGTGTGTTTCAAAACAGTTTATTTGGAATGTTTTCGCTTAAAGAGACTTCAATTGCAGTAGCCGCTGCAGCTGTGCGGCTGCTAGATCATGATAATTGCGATTGTTGCTGAAATCTTTAGCCCGCGAATTTGGATTGGAAATTTTACTCTTTAAATCTACGACCAGTCCACTGGGCAGGCAAAGCTGACTCGAAGTAGATGGGGGAGGTTGAGGAGGAGTTATCGAGTCTGCTGGCGAATGTCGGCACACTGCTGGTCCCACAGACCTAGTTCGGATTGCTCAATATGCGCGAGAGACCATCAATTTTAATTAGCAAATCCTCTCGACCGGCCGACCACCGACTGCTGCGGATGATGACGACTCCGACTGCAACTGCGGCGACCGGTAACGCTTAATTAGGAATGCGTGCCAGTGTGATTTGTCGCACCACGGTTGATTTTTTCTTCTTCCTGCGATCAAATTAAAAGGGGAAGCTGGGTTTGATTGTGCAATTGTTGTTTTGATTGGAATCAACAGGTAACATTCATAAAGTACACTTAATTAGAAGTTTTTGACGCAGTCGGTAACGACATGCTAGAAGTAGCTGGGTGCGATTCCCGGTATGGTAAAGGAATTTATCGTGAAACATAATTTCTTGACTCCATCGGCTAACGATCATAGGCGCCAACTTTGTGGGGGCGAAGTACTTTTTGATGAATAGATGATGCGTTGGGACTCTATATTCACGGCACTTTTGGAGGATCTGCCGCAAAGTGAAGATTTGGTCCGTTGTAGACCGTCCTTCGATGAAGCCGGCCTGATAACTTCCCACAAATCTATTTGCTAGTGGCGACAGTAGCTGGAAGATGATTTGGGATAATACTTTATAGGCGGCATTAAGGACAGTGATCGCACGATAGTTTTCACAGTCCAGCTTGTAGCCTTTCTTATAGATTGGGCTGGTAACCCCATCCTTCCACTCCTCCGGTAGCTGTTCGGTATCCCAAATTCTGACTATCAGTCGATGCAGGCAATTTGCCAACTTGTCCGGGCCCATTTTGATAAGTTCTGCTCCGATTCCATCCCTTTCAACCGATTTGTTGTTCTTCAGCTGCTTGATGGAATCCTTAACTTCACCCATCGTCGGGGTTGGTACATCTTCGTCACTTACTGCATCGACTACGTCTCTTCCATCGCTGCCGTGGTCCTCTTCCCGTACTCCATTCAGATGCTCATCGAAGTGCTGCTTCCACCTTTCGGTCACCTCACGATCGTCCGTCAGGATTCTCCCATCCTTATCCCGACACATTTCGGCTCGCGGCACGAAGCCTCTGCGGGATGCGTTGAGTTTCTGGTAGAACTTGCGCGTTTCATGTGAGCGGTGCAGCTGTTCTAGTTCCTCACACTCCTCCTCCTCCTGGCGGCGCTTTTTCTGCTGTCGCCGCTTCTGTCTGTATCGTTCCACACTATGGCGGGTAGCTTGACGCAGCATAAGTGCCCGCACTGCGTTCTTCTCATTCAACACCTGCTGACATTCCTCGTCGAACCACTAGTTCTGTCGGCTTCGTTCCACATAACCTAAGACGTTCTCCGCCACGCTGCTAATAGCTGTTTTCACGGTGTTCCAACAGTCCTCGAGAGGGGTTTCGTCGAGCTGGCCCTCTTCCGGCAGCGCAGTTTCGAGCGATTGCGCGTAGCTTGCGGCGACGTCAGGTTGCTTCAGTCGCGCGAGATTGTACTGTGGCGGGCGCCGGAGAGTTTTGGGCGCATCTTAACCATCACTAGGTAGTGGTCCGAGTCGATGTTAGCGCCTCGGTCGGTTCTGACTTCGGTGATGTCTGAGAAGTGCCGGCCATCTATCAAAACGTGGTTGATTTGTGATTCCGTTTGATTCGGTGACCTCCAGGTGTACCGATGTGGGAGGCTGTGCTGGAAGAAGGTACTACGTACGGCCATGTTTTTGGAGGCGGTGAAGTCGATAAGTCGAAGGCCGTTTTCGTTGGTCAGCTGGTGTGCGCTGAACTTTCCAATCACCGGTTTAAACTCCTCCTCCTGGCCAACCTGAGCGTTGAGCTCCCCGATGATGATTTTGATATCATGGTTTGGGCAGCGGTCGTATTCACGCTCCAGCTGCGCGTAGAATTCATCTTTGTCGTCATCGGTACTTCCGAGGTGAGGGCTATGCACATTAATAATGCTGATGTTGAAGAACTGGCCCTTGATCCTCAACCTACACATTCGGGGGTTGATCGACCACCATCCGATCACCCGCTTCTGCATCTCACCCATCACGATGAAAGCTGTGTATTGCCGCAGCTCTGGTAGATGGTATGACCATCCCGAAACGTACGCACCGTGGATCCTTTCCAGCACACCTCTTGCAGCGCTACGATGTCGAACTTGCGATTCGTCGGAAAGCACGCGAGTACTCCCAAGGAAATTGAGAGATCGGCAGTTCCACGTCCCGAGTTTCCAATCGTTAGTTCGTTTTCGTAGCCTAGGTCCATGTTGATTGTTCCGGTTCGAATTTCTTCCTTGTGTATTATTCGTTGCAATTCCTTTTTAATGGTGTCGGCTCGCAAGGCCCACAACCAACCCCACTATCTCGCAGGAGGACCATCGTGAAGCTGCTGTTTAACAGTCCCAAGCACCACCAGGAGTTTCGGCTTTTGTATTTAGAGTCCTGGGCGCACTAACAAGACGGTGACTCAGCCGCCCCTAACATGGAGAACAGACGCTGTTTTGAGCCGCCCCTAACATGGAGAACAGACGCTCAAATGGGTGAAGGCTTGGACTTTTACCCTTAGTTTTAAAAAGCGGGGTGGCTCGCTTTTGTCAGGGCTGCTTTCGGATATTTGTGGGTTTTTGGAAAAAACTCAACAGAGTCCAAGAACTGCTCAGTCCCACCACATCCTAAACAGTACCCGCCGCTCAGCCCCGTAGAATCTTCACCTACTCTACGGTCTTCCCGGCGTTGGTGCAGATAACATTCTTGAATTAATAGGTTGATTGTACTGATTTGTCTTTTGTTAACCTTTTTGAAGCAACGATTTTTTTTCGTAGAAATTTACGCTGAAAATTTATCCATCCAAAAGTAAGTATAATATAAAAATCGAAGTAGTTTAAGGCTGTACTAAATTTAAAAAAATCGTCAGCTGCCCCCGATTTGATCGTCAGAATGTAAAAAAAAACAAACAAACAGCCAAACGAAAAATGTGAAAATGATTTAGCTATTGGTGAAAGAGAAAGTAAACAGAGAGAGTCTCTCAATTGTAGATTCGCCCTAATGAAAAAATTCATGGATCACTACCTGCTGACAAAGTTTTGGAAATGGTCAAGGGTATGGTCCGGAAATTCGGTATTAAGGATGGAAACATTGTAGCATCAACGACTGACGGAGCTCGAGTGATAACGAAAATTGGAAAATTGTCGGATTACCTTCATCAGCAGTGTTACAACCATGCGATTCACTTGGGGGTTTGCGATGTCCTTAACAAGGATCAGCCACCGGTACCAATTGAAAATGAGGATTCAGATAGCGACGATTCGGATAGTGACAACTGTGATGATGAAGTTGGTTCTTCGGGTAAATATATTGGAATGTTCATGTTCGTTTTAAAGAAAACAGCTAATTTATTTCAATTATAGGCTTGTACACCACGCGATTTGGAGAGTCTCTGAAACGCATTCGAAGAGTCGTGAATTTTTTTCGAAAATCGCTTCAAGAAAAAATCACGAAAATGTTACATAAACCACTTCAACTGTGTGTGGACGTCAAAACTCGTTGGAACTCGACTGAAACGATGCTGGAGCACTTCATTCACGATTTTGATTGCATCAAAGAGACACTTTCCGAAATAGGCCTTTCAGGTCTTTTTGGACAGTGATTTCGAGGTTGCAAAAAACCTTCAGGAAGCTCTTCAGCCAATCAGACTCGCTTCGGAAGCATTGGGAAGACGAGATGGTACATTGCTGTCTGCGGAAGGCAGCTTGAGTTTCTTGTATTCGAAGCTTAACTCCAAAGTTGGAAACGACCTCTTCGATGCATTCACGAAAAGAATCAACGAACGGCGTCACAAGGAAATAATAACAGCGCTGAAGTTCCTTCAAGGTCTTCCGTTGTCAACGCAAGTGCCAGCAGAACTGGAGAGCTCATCGAAAACGCAAATGATTAAAATCATCAAGAAACTGGGAGTTCGATTGTTGCAAGACTGCCGAAGACAGACCGATGATGATGCTGCCGCGTTGAATGCTGGATTGTCCTGTATGCATGACGAATCAGGATCGACACCATCGAGCATGCGTGAAGAACTGGAATCGGCTATAAAGGAATATGCCAACCCCTCCCAGACTGATTCGGCAATGTTTAATTTTTAAAAGTAATTGCGAAAGAGCTGTCACTTTTTGAGCTACATGGTAAGTTGAGCCCGAATCTTGAAATCATTTTCGGTGGCTTAAAATCAATCAAACCGACGTCAACCGATAGCGAGCGCATCTCTTCGAACTCCGGAAATATCTGTTCTAAAAAGCGAACCTCATTGTCCGATGAAAGCATTAATAACATTTGCTTCTTGAAGTCGTATTTTCAGAGAACGAATTCAAATTGATAAGACCAGTTACTTGATTTGAACCATTGATTTTTTTATTGATGAATAAAACATATTCCTAACCACAAAATTGCGTTTTTAAGCACATTGAAAAATTTCCCGGGATCCCGGGATTTCCCGGGACAAGCAACCAATTTTATCCCGAATTCCGGGACAAGCAAATTGGTCGGGAAATGGAACCTCTAGCTAAAACGATTCGATCCAGATGAACAATCGCAGAGAAGAGAATCAATCGCAGGGTCGGTTGAAGTGATTCATGAATCCCAGTATCAGAAAATTATCGACAAGATTCTGGAATCACTTGACGCTCGATTTAAAACTTAATCGTTTGAGTTTCTGTTGGTAATTGAAAAGGTTTTGCTGGGAGACGACGCAACCAACAACGACGCTAGAGAAAAAATACTTTTTATATTTAACAATTGGAGTGTTTGAAGCCTGAACGTTTTGTAGAAAGAAATCGTAATAATAATTTTTGTTTTCGTTTTTTACTCATTGGAATAGGATTTATAGACTATTGCCCTTTAAAAAACTGATATTTTTATTTTTGCATCATTTTGAAGAAAAATTTTGCCGCCCGAATAATTGTCTGAAATTGGCGCTTCTGCTAACGATTACTGCAACAATTAGAAAGTAAGCAAATATACTATATTGACAATATAAGTCACTTCACATTTTTTTCAGGCGATCCTTTTTTTGCACACGCTCAATCTAAGCTACCCAGTTTTTGTTATACCTAGCGTAATATTCCAAACGTACTCAACAGACAAATTGAAACGAATCACAAATTGTTAAACTAAGGCCCTAACTAAGGAAACGATTTCCAAACAACTCGCTGCAACTCCAACTTGTTGCCAGCTGCTAATGTCGTGATGAAAGCAACACGCAACTATTGAACTAGGAAATGAGAAGAAATATTAGTAATTTCCATTAAATGCCACCTACTTTTATTGCTAATCTTGACAGATACGCGTGTTTCGTCTACAATGTGAAGACTTCTTCAGTGTCGTGTACTAATACTCGACTATAAAGACTGTATTCGATGAAATTTGGACACACAAAATAGGTTACCAAAAATTTTTCTTCAGTCCGATTCTTTTCAAACTTTCTAGAAATAAAGTACTACTAAATGGTTCAGTTTTGACATCATTGGTTTACTGAACCTCTTCTCCCAACCCAAATGCCCGCACCTTTGCCTTGACCCCTTTCATCAAATTTTGGGCAATGATAGGACCGACTTGCTTACTTACTTTTAACCACACTTTCTTTAGTTCAAGTTCATTTTCTATCAGTTTTGGAGTTTTAACGAGCTTTGCCTTCATGATTGCCCAAAATTTTTCAATTGGGCGAAGCTCCAGAGTGTTTGGAGGGTTGACGTCTTTTGGTACAAAAACTACATTATTATCTTTGTACCCGGCCCAGTGGCAAGATCCCAAATCCGGCCAAAACAGTGTCGGGCCATCGTGAGATCTCAAGAAGGGCAGAAGTCGTTTTTGGAGGCATTCGTCCTTGTAGATTTGTCCGTTGGCGGTCCCAGAGGTGATGAAGGGCTGACTCATTTTGCCACATCCGCAGATCGCTTGCCAGACAAGGAATTTTTTGGCGAATTTCGACAGTTTCTTCTTCCGTATACTCTCCGGAACGGCCAACTTAGAGGTGGCGACGTAGTGTTCCTGCCCTGGCATTTGTTTGGTGTCGGCTTTAATGTAGGTCTCATCGTCCATCACAATGCAGAACGGTTTTGTGAGTAACTCCCTGTACAGTTTTCTTGCACGAGTTTTGGCCACCGAGTTCTGTTTATCGCTCCGGTTCGGTGCCTTCTGGACCTTGTTCACATGTCATCCAGAACGTTTCATTGTTTTCTGCACAAAACAAACTGAAACTTTCGCCTTTTTCGCAACATCCCTGATCGAAATGTTGGGATAACGCTTAAATTGGTTCAATACCATCCTGGCCTTTTCCGGATTTGATGTGCCACGTTTCTTGCCACTACAATTTTTCCGCTTTGTTGTCTTACTGTTCTTGAATGTTTTGATCACATGAGATACGGTTGAATGTGCGATTCCGAGCTGTTTTCCGATCCATCGATGAGAAGCGTTTGGGTTTTCGAAGTAAGTGCTCAAAATTTGTTGGCGCACTATTTCATCACTCGGCCGATTTTCACGAAACTCATTACACAATTGACGCAACACAATGAAATACATTCAGTAAAAATTTCAATAATTTTTACCCACACGCTAAAAAGTTACGAACAATTGCGTGTGTCCAAATTTCATCGAATACAGTCTTTAAGTACACGACACTGTAGAAGTCTGCACATTGTAGACGAAATACGCGTAGTTGTCAAGATAAGCAATAAAGGTAGTTGTAATTAAATGGAAATAATCAATATTTTCTCTCATTTTCTAGTTACAGGTATTCCACTAAACAGCTCACACTCTCCAGGATTCACGCAACTATGGTTTGCTGCAACTTGAACAGGATAGAAAAAAGATCGGCTGTTGGAAAGAAAGTGAGATTTACCGCTTGCAATTATTATTTTTGATTACCATTGAATGATTTTCAAATATTACGAAGTAGAGATATTTTGATCCAATTATTATCGCTTCAGTTGAAAACCGAATTTATCGACTAGCGGCAATCGATTTTACTGTCGATCCATACGTTGTACCTAATGTCGAAAGTAGCACCTTGTATAGCGCATCAGATGCACCCATACAGCGCACTACTTCCAACATTAGGTATAACATACAGAATGCGGGTAAAATCGATTTTCATTAGTCGATAAATTCGGTTTTCAACTGAAACAATAATTAGATAAAATACCTATCGCCTGATCGCCTGAAAATGATCCTCAATTCACGCACTGAAAAAAAACCCACAATATATTTTTGATCTTAGTTGCCAACAAATACGTTCGCAACATTTTATTGTTGGTAAATGGCTGGGACAAACACATATCGACCTGCTCTTGTGTTGCTAGTTTTTCACGGTTTTTGAAGAAAAACTGATTCCTTGGCCCTAACACAACGACATCGGAAACGGAACCGAATTTTAATCATACTTGTCATCCTGGTATTGATCACTTCCATTGTTAAGCAGCTCAGACAAGATGATGTTTTTGATACATGTTGGTGGAACTTGCGTAGTTTGTACCCGTGACAAAGTCATAAATGAGTAAATGTTACTGTCACAAGAAGACCAAAGTGCGTATAAGGTGTTGGTAATATTGGCGTCGACGTTTTAAAAAATGCGTAACGTAATTATCATCTTGATTAAAAAATAAGGTTACATGTATTTGTTTCAAAAAATAGTACAGGTTGGATAAAACTAGTCTTGTACCCTGACATTGCTTCATTGAAATGGGGAAAACTAATTCTATTCTAGGAGTAAAAAAAGCACATTTTGACGTATCTATCTTATTTTATATCTCTGAGAAAAATTGTATAGTTGTACCGACTATTTTTTTTCTTACATTATTTTACATTCATATATTAACGTAGGTGCTCCTGTTAAGTAATTAACATTTCAACCTTATATGCTATCATTTATATCTAATTGTGTTAATATTGTTTGTACCTTGCCTATTCAGTATTTTTAACAGGGTTTTTTTGTTGCCTGCGTGTAAGAATAATTATTGATTTCTTAAAACTAGTTCTTATCTATAGAGAGAATTGATCATTGCAATTGAAGATTGCAATGATTTTTGTCTAAAATTATGAATTATTTTGTTGGACATTTCATCTAGAGTCTCGTACCGACTATTAAATCATGGTCAAGATGTCTATTGCATATAATGGTAACAATTACTATGAAAATTGTCGGAGACATTTTTTCATCATCACATTATTGACAGGGGTCATGCTTACAGGGACTATTCTTACATTATAGTAAATATTGAATCAACTTTTTTGAATGGTCATTTTGACCATGATTATAGTCGGTTGAAAATCATTATTTTGCCCTAGTTATCCTACTCCCCAATAATAGTAAAATTGACTATCAAACTTTTCTCTAGGGATGGAAGGTCGCCGGTTTACTGGTGGATAGAGACCGATCGCCAATTTCCGGAGAACCTGCCACCGAGCTAGAAGGAGGATGCAAAGAGTGAGGTCGGACTCTGAAAGAACGGAGCTTCGCGTGATGCTAGCCATCGCTAAGGCTGCACTTAAGAAAGAGATAAAGGCCATCAGACTAGCCTGTTTTGAGGGTCTGTGTTCGATAGCTTACGCGAACCCATGGGGTGGCGCCTATCGGGTGGTAATGGCCAAAACCAAGGGCACGACAGCTTCAACCGAGCAATCACCAGAGCTACTACAGGTCGTCATTAGGAGGCTCTTTCCGAGCCATGACCAGAGACCCTGGCCTCCTATAACGGCAGAATTGCCCCACGACAATGGCACCGCGGACGAAAGGGACGAAGCAACCGTTACAAACGAGGAACTCGGCTATTTCACTGGCGCCCGGAATGTTCAGGGCGGCGATGCAAAGATGTTTGGGCGAGGACGTCTTCCCGGACGCCTGGAAAATCCAGACTCTAGTACTGCTACCGAAGACAGGGAAGCCACAAGGGGACCCATCGGCATATAGACCTATATGACTGTTGGATACAGCGGGTAAAGTACTCGAGAGGGTCATTCTCAGCAGACTGACAAAATACACGGAGGTTTTAGGTGGTCTGTCTAAAACCAGTTTGGCTTCCGTAAAGGGAA
Organism: Aedes koreicus; assembly: GCA_024533555.2. Taxonomy (NCBI): domain Eukaryota; kingdom Metazoa; phylum Arthropoda; class Insecta; order Diptera; family Culicidae; genus Aedes; species Aedes koreicus. Next base: position 46,132 of record JAHHFK020004244.1, read on the forward strand.
GTCGACGGTGGATGCCATTCTGTCCGTCACCAAGACGGCTGAAGTGGCATTCCAGCGCAAGAGGCGAGGTGTCCGCTACTGCGCAGTGGTCACCCTCGACGTGCGAAATGCGTTCAAAAGCGGCAGTTGGGTGGCTATCGCTGACTCACAATCAACGCCTTCATGTTCGGGGATACCTGTACAAGATTCTGGGAAGTTATTTCCAGAATCGCGTGCTGGTGTACAATACAGAGGTAGGCCAGAAATGTGTTCAGATCACCGCAAGCGTCCCGCAAGGTTCGATCCTGGGCCTGTTGCTATGGAACACGATGTACGACGAGGTATTACGGCTTGAATTTCCAAACGGGGTGAAGATCGTCGGGTTTACAGACGACATCACCCTAGAGATACGTGGTGAATCCATCGAAGAGGTCGAGCTAACGGCCTCGCACTTCATTGGCATTGTGGAGGGATGGATGAGCTCCAGGAAACTGGAGCTAGCCTACCATAAGACCGAGGTCACCATCGGAGCAACACGCGATGATCAGTGCAGGTAACTGTCTTTGAGGTACTTGAGGGTCATGATCGACGATAAGTTGTCATTTACCAGTCACGTCGACTATGCCTGCAAGGAAGCCTCTATGGCTATATCCCGCATGATGTCGAATAGCTCAGCGGTACAGGGGGGGAGCAAGCGCAGGCTCTTGGCAAGTGTCGCCTTGTCTATACTGAGGCATGGTGGGCTGGAATGGGCCACCGCCCTGAGTACTAAGAGCTACCTCGGTAAATTCGGAAGTACTCACAGGCTAATGTGTCTGAGAGTGGTCAGCGCATACCGCACAGTGTCACGTGACGCGGTATGCGTTTTAGCGGGGATGATGCCCATTGGCATCATCATAAAAGAAGATACAGCGTGATCGAGCGAAGGGGCACAAGAGGTATTCACAAGACCACCAGAGTAACATCGATGGTCAGATGGCAGAGAGGGTGGAATAAGGAGTGTATCGAATATAAGCTATCCACATACATTTGCGTTGTACGCATGTATTTGTGATGGTTTTTTATGCTCTGAACACTGCATGCTGTGCGTTTGACTGTCAGCTTTCTTTTGTTTTCTTGTTTGTGCGGTTCAAATTCTGCGTTTTCAAAATGTCGCGTATTGAAAAGGAAGTGAAAATTAAAGTTCTGGACACATGGCTAAGTGAGAAGGGTATTACTATGCGAAAATTGGCGAAGCGGTTTGGAGTTCATCATACGAGTGTTAAAACCATCATTAATAAGTTTGGGGAACACTATTCTTTGGATGAGCTACCAGGAAGAGGCAGAAAACCCGGTTCTTCCAACCCGAAACTGGAGCAGAAAGTGGTATCTCTAATCATGAAGAACAAATCAATGTCAATACGTGATTTGGCCAAAAAATCAGGAACGAGTGTCGGAATGATCCAGCGTATCAAGAGGCGAAACCACCTGAAGATCTACAAGAAGCAGAAAATCTCGAAACAAAGTGCAGAACAGAAGAAGCGAGCAGCAACAAGGGCCCGGAAATTGTATTCGCGTCTTTTGCAGCGTCCGGATGCATGCGTTTTGATGGACGATGAGACCTATGTAAAGGGGGACTCAAAAACCCTTCCAGGTCCACAATACTTTACTGCCGTCGTTGGGGAGGATGTGAGCGATGCGGACAGGTCGATTCAAGTGGAGAAATTCGGTCGAAAGGTACTGGTATGTCAAGCAATATGTTCCTGTGGTTTGAAGTCAACCATTTTTTACACTACCGGAACTATAAATGCGGAAATCTATCGATCTGAGTGTCTCCAGAAGAGATTGTTGCCTTTATATAAGAAGCATAGTACACCTCCACTGTTTTGGCCGGATTTAGCGTCGGCTCACTATGCCAAAACCACTCTCAATTGGCTTGCGGAAAAGGGTATAGATTTCGTTGAGAAAAATATCAATCCACCAAATTGCCCTCAGCTTCGACCCATCGAACGTTACTGGGCAATCGTAAAGAGGGTCTTCAAGAAGACTGGTAAGGCAGCTGGGAACATGCAGGAGTTCAAAAAAATTTGGGCTCAAGCGTCCAAAAAATTCGATGCAACTCTTGTCCGGAACTTTATGAAGAGCATTCGATCCAAAGTTCGAAAATTCGTGAAGGAATAACTTAAATTTCATCCGGTCTTCATTATGTTCAAGTTTACCCTCGTTCAATAAAGGATCAATTTTTTGTATGAATAAAATATCGGTTTTCAACATAATTTGAAAGAAAGTTTGTGGATAGCTTATTTTCGATACACTCCTTAATTCCACCAAAGGTCGGTGGACCCATCGACTAATTCTGGAAATATCTGGATGGGTCAATCGGCGTCATTGGGAAGTTACCTTCCACTTGACACAGATACTGTCAGCCACGGCTGCTTCAGACAGTATCTACAAAAGTACGGGCACGCCGAGTCCTCTGCGTGTCCCATATGCGCGGAAGCGGACGAAACTGCAGAACATGTGTTCTTCGTTTGTCCTCGCTTCAACGACGCGAGGAACGACATGATGGCCGTGAGCGGTTGGGACACGACCCCGGACAATCTTGTCCAGAGAATGTGTCAAGAACAGGACACTTGGGACGCGGTAAAAACGGCGGCCTCTCAGATTGTCTTAGAGCTACAGGACAAGTGGCGAAATGACCAGCGACAGGTCAGAGAGAGCAACTAACTACTAAAGCCCTAAGTAGTTACACAGAAAAAAAAATTCCAAACCAAAGGAGGCGTAAACAACGAAATTTTTTGCAATCTTTCATGCGCCATACAACAATGTTTGCATTATTTCATGCAACAGGCTAGATTCAGGCGTTATCTGGCTTAAATTTACATGAAATATCCCATTATTTTCTGCCAAATCTAGCATTCCATTTATGTGCATTAGATAACGCAGAAAATTCAATGTATCCCGTTAAAAAAAACAGATGATCAAAGGATAAAGGCGTGTTTCGATAGTCTTTATTCGGTGTGCATTTTAGACATGATAAAAATGCGTCTAGCGTTACTTTTCATTTGAAGTAATTTAACTTTAAGTGTTAAGTCACGTAAATTTTCATGATGAGACGTATTTTTCAGCTAAGTTAATATGATATTGAATCACAGGATATAATTTCAAATCACATTGTGTTTCATAATAAATGACAACAATTAGTTTTTGAGTCTCTTTATTTGGGAGGGTTGATCAAATAGGCAGTAAGTCAAAAGTGCCTCAACTTATTTATTAAACGTCAGGTCAACCAAGTTATCTTTTCCAGGAATGATTCTTTTAAGATTACTCTGATACATTATCGAGGAAATAAAACAATTCTAAAATATTTAAAAAATGAAAACGCGTCGCTCCAATTTTCTGCTGGATTCTATCACCTTCAAACAATTGATTTAATATATGCTATAAAGCAATTCAATTATGGTAAAACCCATTTCAAAACATGCGCTTACTATCCCAAGATCAGGATATGGTCTGATGATTCGTCTGGGCATTGACTGGATCGACCATTTCGGACTGTGGTCAGTTTCCATCGATTAATATTACATTTTAATTGAATTCTGAACTGAGACTTTTCTCAAAAACTTATTGAGTTAAATTCATCTACAAGATGAAGGAATTCAAAAGATCTCTGAAATAATAATAATAAAAACGAGAAGCTATGTCCAAAAAAAAAAAGGAATCATCACATATTCGAGGAATGCAGACTCTGTTTCCTCATCACCCTACCACGTAAGTAGCACTGTGTCGTTCATTGATCAGCGGAATTGAAGCGCCATACATTGATATTGCAAATGTCCAACTAGCGACAGTAGAGGAAAGACATTCGGACACAGGTAGTCACGCTCCGAAGGTAGTAGCTTCCTGCTGTCCACCAAGTGTGTTCCACTCATTACACTTCCTCACGCACATATTTGCTCACCAACATGTGGTTCACTCACACTTTCCGTTTGCCTTGTCGAACGCTGCTATCACTGGAGGGGAAGTGATCTTCCATGAATCATGATCTACGGAAGGTATGCTGCACATGCTCTTCGAAGGCACGCGATCAAACCATACACTTTCATAACTCCCGAGATCTCCTCTCCGTAGGGCAATGCAGATGGAGGGAAGCTTAACTATCAGATGGGCACAGAAATAATGCAACAAATGCAAACACGATTTTTTTTTACAAAGTCAGATTAATGGTCGATGCTGCACGATCTAAGTCAGTTTTATGCCATCCATCCAGCAATGTTTGCACTTCGTACGGATGATGTTTGCACTCTCTCACATAGGCGGCAAAAGAAGCGTACGGCAACACGCTTGTTTACATTCGCTCAGACTCTCTGGTAGCAGTCTTCGTGGAACGTGAGATATTAGGGTGGTGAAATGTGGATCAAATTGGTGTTTTCTTTGCCATAAATTCCTTCTTCAATCGAAACCATTCGCCTGCCTTAACATCGCCCTGGGACCCGTGAAATTCACCAACTTAACAGCGAAACGGTGTTCCCAAGCGACAAGTTCACCGAGTACCAGTCTGGCTGCGTGAAGGCTGATAGACGCCAGCTACAACAACAACAACAACCAAAAAAAAAAGTGCGAACTCCTTGTACTTACTGGCATCGTCATCCATCGTTTACGTCGTGTTGTTTTTTTTTTCTGGTGGTTATTATTTTTGTTTTGAACGCTGCTGGTGCTACTCCGCGCGTGGACAGACTCCTCTCCGAAAATAAGATTCCCAACGTGCGCGGCCAATCTCACCGTCGCTGATGGTATGGTAGGCGAAGAAATTTCTCCACGAACCTACTCCTCTCGGACCACTATTGCGCGGAGTCGGGACGATCGTCGGACTATAGTGAGCGATCATATGCAAAACATGCTGCTACTCGGTTTATGCTTTGAAACGCCAGCCAGCCACCAACAACAGCAGCAACAAATCGACCGTGCGCATGGAGATTGGGTCCATGAAGTGAAAAGAGAAAAAAAAGGTGTATGGAACGGTGTGTCTAGAGGTCAACTAAAGAGCAAAACATTAAAGTGGTAGATCTTTGTTAGGTTATGAAACGTGGATTTATCTGTTTAATGGATTGAGAATGTTTAAATGCTCTTGTGATGACAATAAAATTGATCATCAAGATTTTGATCAACGATCAATAAATTCAAAAACTAAACATCTTACAAGTGAAGCGCTTTAGAGCATACCATCGTTAATTAACGTTCTAGAAATTATCTTTACAGATTCCAATATCGACAGCGAGTAGTGTTGATGGAGGTGATGGTCTTCCTAGATGATCACTCTGAACGACATTATCTTCAGCATTTGCCGCAATGTTGACGATTCAAGAAGCAGGTAATGCAGTTGGTGAAGGTATTATTTAATTTATTTATTTGTCGTCTTACGGTTAAATTCTTAAGCCTATGTTTAAATACGGTCTTCGAAATGTTAAAATCAAACGCTACACTAACATTGCTAAAATCTCTCAGGCATGAGAGGAAAGGGTTGGAATAGCCATATGTTGTCCAATTCGTTGGAAGCGTAAAGAATAGCTGGTTACGTAGCCGACGATGAGGTACCGTTATGTTTACATTTTGAAGTAGAGCTGGGCAATCTATATTCGCTGAAAGCAATTCGAACACAAACAGTCGTCGTAATTTGGTGCGTCTGGATACAAGGGTCTCGAGATCGATAAGTTTACGATCGGTGTACTCCGGAAGCCTATAGCCGGCCCTCCACGGTAGCTGGCGTAGAGCGTAACGCATAACACATTTCTGCACCCTCTCAATTTTCAATGACTGTGCTGCATGGTACGGAGCCCACACCGAAACGGCATATTCCAGTATACTTCGCACAAGCGAGCAGTACAAAGCCTTGAGTGCGTACACATTCGTGAAAAACTGCGTGCTACGTTTTATGAAACCAAGAACTGTGAATGTTTTGGCGGTAGTCTGTGCTATGTGTTCGTTTAACTTCAGCTTGCTGTCGATTAGAACGCCCTAGTCACGGATAGAGTTGACACGTTCAAGAGGGTCCGAGTTACTTCGGTAGTCGAACTGAATGAATGACTGTCGGCGAGTACATGAAATAACCTTCGTCTTCGCAATATTTATCTCGATGCCGTTATTGCAACACCAGTGCAACAACTCGTTCAAGTCAGCTTGAAGAGCGCAACAGTAGAGGGCTGAAGTAATAATTCTGTATATCTTGAGATCATCTGCGAACAATAGTAGTTTTGATCGCAGTCGTAGGCACAAGTCGTTGACAAATAGAACGAAGAGAAGAGATCCCAAAATACTCCCCTGTGGTAAGCCGGAAGCGATGCTAAATTGCTGGGACTGCGTTGATCCAAGTTTGACGTAAGCGCAGCGATTAGTTAGATATGATCCAATCCA
>JAHHFK020004244.1:57500-75744 GCA_024533555.2 Aedes koreicus
AACCATCCGGCGATGGGAGATGGGATGTATTCATCAACTCGCGCCAACCGTGGGTAGCGGTGGCGCGTCCTGATTATCTTAGTCAGTTTAAGCTTAGTCCAAGTTGTGTGAGAAAATTATAAATAGCATTACACAAAATCTTGAAGTTTGATATGTCGCAAGCCAACTTCTTAAGTGGCCAGTATAGTCAGGAATTCTCAAAATGTCCTCCGAAGATAAAGTTTTGCAAAATCATGAGGTTTGATTTGTCGCAAGCCAGGTTTTGGAAAAGATTTGAATATGACAACTTTTCCGGAGGAACTCGGATGTCGCAAGAGCTTCTTAAGTGGCCAGTATGGTCAGACACCCTCAGAATGTCCTCCGAAGACCTAGTTTGGCAAAATGATAAAGTTTGATATAACGCAAGCCGGGTTTTGGAAAAGATTTGAATATGGCCAATTTCCCGGAGGAACTCGGATTCCACAGGGCCTCCCTAAGTGGCCAGTATGGTCAGACACGCTCAGAATGTTCTCCAAAGACCAAGTTTTGCAAAATCATGAAGTTTGATATGTCGCAAGCCATAGGAACTCAGATCCCGCAGGGCTTCTTTTAGTGGCCAGTATGGCCAGAAATCCTCAAAATATCTTTTGAGTACCTAGTTTTGCAAAATCATGAAGTTTGATATGCCGCATGTCATGTTTCGCATCTAAAAATATGTTTTCCACCATCCCTCGACAGGTACTTACCCTAGTACTCCCACTTTGGAATCCAAAACTACGGAAATTTTCGGAATAACCAGTGCTGATCTATAAATATGGATAATTTTGTGATCTATTTCAAAAAACCGCATCAAAATCCGATGGGTAACGACGGAGTATTATCAATTTTAAATTTGATTTTTTTTCTGTTTCAGAGGGGTTGTGGACGTACGTGTTAAGAATAATTAAGATTGGACTCGGAAAAACTGCGACACTTTGTTTTGGGTGTAACTTTTTATCACGTGGGTAAAAATTAATGAAATTTTTGGTAATTCTAGAGTGTTATGTTTTATTTTATTTGTCAAGTAGTTTTCAAGATGCATTCGAAACAAGAAGAGCTACGCCAGCAAATCTTGGGCGCGGTTATCGATAATTCTGGTCAGTCGCACAGATGGATCGGCAAAAGGCTTGGAATCCACCATTCCACCGTGTCCCGCGTTGTGAAGATGTTCCAGGAGACGAAGACCATCGAGCAGCGCGCTGGAAGCGGCCGAAAACCGAAAACGGAATACCCAGAGAAGGCGCGGAAGATAAGGCAGTACTTTAAGAATAACCCGAGACGTGGCCAAAAAGGTGAATTCGTCGAAGTGGTTCGTCCAGCAGACCATGAAGCGGGCTGGGCTACGTGTTTTTAAGTTCAGGAAGGCGCCAAGCCGGACCGACAAGTAAAACACGGTGGCCAAAAGCTGTACCGTGAGTGGCTGGTCAAGCCAGGCTGTCTCGTCATGGATGAAGGGACATATATAAAGGCGGATACCAAACAAATCCCCGGGTTCGAGTTTTTTGTCGGTACGTCCCGCATGGAGGTTCCGGAAAAGTTCCGGAAGAGAAAGATGGACAAATTCGTGAAGAAGTACCTGTTGTGGAAGGCGATCTGCGAGTGCGGACGGTACAGCAAGCCGTTCGTTACAACCGGCACCATGAACGGGCAGATTTATCGAGAGGAATGCTTGCAGAAGCGCTTGCTGCCCTTCCTCCGCGCTCACCGTGGTCCCACGCTGTTCTGGCCGGATCTCGCTTCGTGCCATTACTCCAAGCCTGTAATGGATTGATACGAAGCGAAGGGCGTTAATGTGGTCCCGAAGGAGGCGAGCCCGCCAAATACATCAGAGCTTCGTCCGATCGAAAAGTTTTGGGCGATAATGAAAGAGAAGTTGAAGAAAAGCGGAAAAACATTCAAAACCGATGAAGCTTTGAAGAAAAACTGGGAGAAATTGTGTAAGGAAGATGGACAAAGCCTCGCCCAAGATCTCATGAGCAGTGTTAAGAGAAATGTACGAGCATTCAGCTTGGGGGAGGAAATTCAATAAATAAATTATGCCAAAACATAGCTAATATATAGTTATTTAATCCCTGAAAATTTGAGAAGTATCCGATTAAAATGAATTTTTGGTGATCACTTTTGTGTGTCTCATTTTTTCCGAGTCCAGTTTTTATTAAAGTAATCACTTGCAGCAGTGAAAAAAGTATTTTTGGCTCCATCGTTAGTCAGATTGTTATATAGAATACGAGAGATCCAACCCGCTCCAAACTTGACATGTTTTGCAATACGTTTATAATACATTTATAAAACAATCAATTATAAATCATTCTAATAAGATATTATTTTTGTCCTTTATTATCGAGATTTTCAGCCCTGGGCTGGTTCATTTAACGTCGTAGTCACTCAAATACCTTTTGGGATAAAGGGTGTCCACGATGAAATTGCTAAACTATGAAATTGCTCTAACTTTTTAACCGTTGGGTAGAATTTAATGAAAATTTGAGTGGATTTAGTTCATAGTGCATTATTTAAATCCTGCAAGTTTTAAAGTCCTGTGATCAAAACTCGCGGAACTAGAGTCGAAAGAACAGCTCGTGCGTGATAAAATCTTGCGCATTCATCACGAGAACAAGGATCTCTCGCATCGTTCCATCGCTAAAACGTTGGGAATCGCGAATTACACGGTGTCGCGAGTGATTTAGCGGTTCGAGGAACGGTTGACCACCGATCGGAAGCCCAGAAGTGAAGGAAAAAGTATTCCGTACAACACCAAAAATCACAACCGCGTAGTTGGGGCCTTCAACCGAAATCCGAACGCCTCCGTTCGGGATGTGGCTAAGAAGCTGCACCTAAGCCGAAGTTTTGTCCAGAAGGCCAAAACTAAGGCTGGGCTTCGAACGTTCAAGGTACAAAAGGCCCCTAATCGCGACGAGAAGCAGAACAAGTCCGCCAAAACCCGTGCCAGGAAGTTGTACCTCAACATGCTGACGAAAGTTGAATGCTGCATCATGGACGACGAAACATATGTGAAGACCGACTTCAAACAGATCCCCGGCAACCTGTTTTTCACGGCCAAGGATAAGTTCAGCGTTCCGGAGCATGTCCGCACTCAGAAGATGTCCAAATTTGCGAAGAAATTCCTGGTTCCTGGTTTGGCAAGCCATCTGCACGTGCGGGAAGCGGAAAGCACCTTTCGTGACCCAGGACACGATGAACGGACGGGTGTACATAAAAGAGTGCCTCCAGAAGCGGCTGCTTCCTCTCCTGAAAGCTCACAACGTCCCAACAATCTTCTGGCCGGATTTGGCCTCATGCCACTACTCCAAGGACGTGCTGAAGTGGTATGCGGACAATAAGGTCAATTTCGTGCCGAAAATGTTCAACCCTCCCAACACTCCGGAGCTCCGCCCCATCGAGAAGTACTGGGCGATTATGAAGCAGCACCTTCTTAAACGACCTAAGGTAGTGAAGACAGTCGAGGAACAGAAGAAAGTATGGGTTTACTTGCAAAAAACGGTTGATTCACAGGTTGTGCAGAATCTTATGGCCGGGGTTAAGGCCAAGGTGCGGGCATTTGCGTATGGACTGTAAATAAAATACGAGTAAAATGGTAAAATGAAGTTTAATAGTTATTTCTCAATCCCTGAAAATTTGATGGCAATCGGATGAAAACTCGAATTTTGCGAATCAATTTTGTGTGTGGCAATTTCATCGTGGACACCCTTTATTTTCGGAACACGTCCGAGGGTGAGATTCGAACTGGTGACTTTGGCGTGAGAGGTATGGATGTAAACCACTACGCCGGGGTCACCCCCACTAATAAGATGTTTTGTTTGTTATTCGGGGGGTAACCATGCCTTTGTATAAATTTAAATAAACTTGCATGCGAGGGAAACTGAGTGAAGAATATTCAGTTGGTGAAATTTGTGGAAGGGGTAAACTTTACGCATTTTGTTTGAAAGGAATATGGAACTCCATGTATCATAAATTATTGCTGCAAGAAGAAGAATATATAACAATTTATCGCTTAGTTTTCCATTTATTTAAAATAAACTATATCGTAACACCAAAAAAATATCTTCAAGTTTCAACAACGTGATTGTCAATAGTTTTTGCTCGGAGCTTTGTATCTGTGTTCAATTTCTTGGCATCCAGAAATGCAGCACTACAGGAAGGGGAAAAAATCATTCATACTAATACATTCAAAAACCACATAAAATACTAACCACACAGCTGCAGATAGCCTTTACTGTCCGTTACGTAGATACTTCATTTTAGATGATCTTCTTCTTAAAATAAAATACTGATTCACTGCGCATAGATCGCCTGTGAACAGCTTCAACGTGCGCCATTTTGAACTTAGGTTAAATTGCTACCACCATCATTTACTCAGAATCCGGATAGCCTTAACTAATCGAAGGAAAACCCGTTTACTAATTTTATTTTTGCTTTTGCTTTTTTATACTCAGTCACTGGGTAGTCTCAATGAAGCGTGTATACCACGTAATATAGAATGAACTGTGGCGGGGGTATAACACTGTTCATCGAAAACCTTTTCGACACACCCAATTCAACGCGCATCCGCCATCAGAATTAGCAAAACTGAGCACGATTTTTTTTTCAATCAATCCACAAACCGAAATGCCGTCTTTCGGAGAAAGAGTTGTTGCTACAGCTACAAAAACAACAAAATCGCAAGAAGTTCCCACTCCCCCCCGCGCATAGCCAACACACCGCGTCGCATCAACCGACAACAACAACAACAGCTGAAGCAACCCATGAGAAGCAAAATCCCCAGCAACAAGAAACGCGATCGTACCGTAAAGGTCCACCATACCAGCACAGCACAGTCGTCACTCAACTCCAAGACAAGACCGGAGAGTCGGCGATCGGAGCCTTTCCACTCGAGTGCAACCGGCGATCGCTCTCAGTTTCATTCTGCTCAACGATCGCGCCGGTCGTACTTTTTTTTGCATGCCCCCGTCCAGTGGCTTTTCGCTCTTCCATTTTCGATAAATAAACCGATCGCTGAATCGAACGGAAAAAATCACGCCGCGAGAGTTCTACACAGTCCGTCCCATAGTAGTAGCGTGAGTGAGTGAGCGCGCGCCCGCAAATGCTTCGCGTGTGATAAATCTTGCAAACTGCGCACATTTCACGCATCGATGCACTTTTCAGCGAGAACCTGAAGGCGGACGTCGAGAAAAATCCCGGGGAAAGGAAATGGACATTGCGTGATTGGTGGGGGTGAGGAAAAATCTTCGTTTTCTTCGGATTGTTTGACCTTTTTTTTGTGGTTTTGGAGTGTCGTGTTCGTTCTGTTTTGCTTTTTCCCGGTTTCTGATTTTTGTTTTGAGAAGCCTTTTCTAAGCGCGAATGTGCGGCAAACGCTCAAGGGGGAACTGTTTTGCTTAGCGTAGAGCGTGGGCATCGCGATAATCTGGCGGCGCAGGTTGCTTTGTTTACAATCTGTGCGGGTGAAATCGGAAGAAGCGTGAGAAGTGCACATGTTTTGTCACCGTCCAATGTGATGGGTGGAATTTTCACGTTTTGGTTGCAGAGAAATTGCTTTCCGCGTGATAAGGAACCAATCGATACATTGTGTGATTAGAAGAACATGTTAGGAGTTTTCGCATGTTAATGCAGAGAATAAATGTTAAATAAAGTGCCATCGTTTCATCGTATATGTAAACAAACTGAACGGTTAGTGTTGGAGCGAGAAACGGTTCAATTGAGATCATTTTTTCGGAAGATATAAAAGGTTTGTAGATCGACATGGCTTAGGAAAAATAAGCCAAACCTTGTTATGTTTTTTTTTCTTTCTTCTTTTTTGGTTGTTGGTCCGTGTTGGTTTTGATTGGATTTGGATTTAAAATGGTAAAAACTTGAGTAGCACAGAATTAAGATTCCTAAATTTTGAAAATATTAATAATTTCCGGTATTCTGAAAGCTGCACATAGATCTGGTGTACTGGTGTTTGGGATTTTAGGATAGTAGTGGTAGATTAATCAACAGTTCAAGTATTCAGCTTTAGAAAAATTTAACCTCCCTGATATGCTTACAAATAGCTTGATATTTTTAAATTCATTTTATTATTTAAAATACTGTCAGTCGCCGCACATGAGTTTAAGACTTTTACAGCTTTTAGGTTTAAATATTGTGAAAATGGCTTTTTTTTTTCAACAAATAAAGAACGTCAAATTAAGTTTGTTATTTGTTGATGTTTTCGAAAAATTGACCAAAATTTTGCTGATTTCTGAATACTTTGAAAAAAGTTAGTAAAAAATTATGGCTTTAAAAATACCCACATAAACTGATAGGCAAAATAAAGCACCCACCTCATCTTTTTTGAATTTATATCATTTATTTGGTTCAAATTAAAGTAAACACACTGTAGTCTTTTTTGATATCTTATTTTTCATATTCTTTCCAAGTTTAACTTATGGAATTATAATTAAAAAAGAGTTCGACTTGAAGAAAAAAAAATCAATTCGTGTTGAAACAAAAACAGTGACAAGAAAAAGTGCCCACTTCATTTTGGCTCCCGGGAAGATAAATTTAAGTAAAAGAGAAGTATTTTAATAATTTATGTGTCCTCCTTTGGCCTTCAGGGCCAGCTGCAGGCACTTCGGCATGCTCTCCACCAGGTTCCTTAGGTGCGGTGGATCAAGCTCTTCCCAGGCGCGCTTCAGGGCTTCAAAATAGTTGAATATATTGGTAACATCAGTTTTGTCAACCCTGGCATCTAGAATCGCCCACCAATTCTCGATGGGGTTGAGGTCCTGGCTTTGTGGAGGCCAAGACTTGGTTTTTGTGGGGGTGTGGTGGGGGGGGGTGGCCGGGGGGAAAACCTATCTTTTTTTGGGGGAGCGGGGAACCCGGAGGTTTTTGGGGGAAGTTGTGGATTTGGGATTCGGCCTTTTTTTTCTCGTGGTTTTTTAGGGGGCACCCTCCTCCACTCAAAAAAAACCCTACCCCAAATCTTTTTTTTTTCTCCTTTCTTCGTCGTCGGGTGGTGGACAGGGCTGGCAAATGTCGTTTTCAATGAAAAATGACTTACGATTTTTACCGAAATACTTCTGAAAATCTCATCGGGCCGAATGAAGGAAACGATGATGGAGATTTTCTTCAAAATCTCATCGATTTTTTCGTCATGACAGCACGTGACATTGTTTAGTTCATCGCACGTACAGGCACATTTATTGATATAATTGTGAGTTTTATCACAAAACTTCAAAAACAATTTCCATTCTGTCGATAACATATTATTGCTTGGCTAATTTTAAGTAAACTAGTAAGAAATTTCTGAAACAAAATCGTATGAGAAATAATCCTATGACTGCATGATGGTGTGAGAATGACAAGAAAGCTCATGATAGTTCGTTTCTTCTCGTGACAGTGTGATGGCCCGTTTTTTCATCGTCACATGATGGACGTGAGATTTACCAGCTCTGATCCTGAAGCTCTTAGGTCGAAAGACGTTTTGATTAAAAATGATTTTGTTTCGATTTTTCAATTTAGATCCTGAAGCTCCTAGGATCTGAAACAGAGGTTTTGATAAAATGATTTTTGGGTTGGGGTGGCAAGTTAGCCGTTTGGGTTTTTCTTGATAAATGGCTCTTTACTTCGCGCATGATCTTGGTGTCCGTTCTTGCCCATATCTTGGTGTCCGTTCGTGCTTCCTGCCTCTGCCTGGGCGATCCACCACTGATCCGAACGTTTTTTGTTTCACTAGAATTTCCCCAACCGCTGCCTTGCAAATACTGTACTTCCTAGTGACAGCCCGGTGCAATTCACCGTTTTGCACATCCCCAACCACATCGAACCAGCAATTGTTGGATACACAAGGGAATTGCTTTCGAAATCACTACGTTCTCCATTCTTCAACTGAATCAAACGCGATCACGTGTGCAAATGTACCATGTGAAGCCGTTTGCTTCAAAACACGTCAAAATATCAAAACATAAACAATCAAGGGGTCTTTCGACGGCAACTTATTGAAAGCATATTGATTTTTGAATGTGGGCACTTTTTTTTTGTCACTGTTTTTTTTTTCAATACAAATTGATTTTTTAGTTTTTTAAGTCCAACTTTTTATTATTATTGCATAAGTGAAACTTGAAAAGAATATAACAAATAAGATATCAAAATAGACAACATTGTAATTATTTTAATTTGAACCAAATAAATGAGAGAAATTAACTAAACGATGAGGTGGGTATTTTATTTTGCCTATCGATGTATATGAGAACCACAAAAAGGTCCGGGAATGTTCACATTCTCGTAGAGTCTTATGAGTTCTACCAGTAAAGGGATCACGTAATTTATAAGTTATTTGTATTACAAATAAATAACAAAAACAAGAAAAACCAATTTTGTTATAGTTAAAACCTTTAAATATGTTTGCAGAAGTTGATATTTTCTTATTTAATGTAGAGAACTGATAATGTTCTTAAATAATCCCTTAAATTCAATAACTTTTTTGCTAAAAGAAACCATTTTGATATTATTTAGTCCTTAATATCTCAACATTATCCTACACTGGTTCGGTCTCTTCAATTTATTTTGTTATTGATTATTATTATAAGACCACGACTTTTTATTTGGTTATCCTTTCTATAATGTTGTTCCATTATTCTTATTATTTTGACACCGATCAGAATCAAACTTACAACATATTAAGATCTTCTGATATTCTTTTTTAACAAAAAAAATTGCTATTACTTTTCTGATCTACTTGGGGAGAAAGTTTGTTGATGCCAAACACCTATATTTTGTATTCAAGTGATCTTTTCAGGGCTGGTTCACTTCATTAAATATTAAAGACTGTGCATAAAAAAAATGAGACACACTAAAATGGTAACCAAAACTCATTTGTAGTAGGATTTTCTTCCAATTTTCGGAGAATAAAAAACAACATTATGGTAAGGTGTCTTTTTCACTGGTTTATTAGATCTCCTCTCCATGACCGAATGCCCACACTTAGCCCTTGGCACCACTCATGAGGTTTTGGGTAATATTAGGGCCGACTTCTTTTGATCCTTTTACCCACTGTTTCATCAAAGCCAGTTCGTTCTCTGATATTTTAGGTGTTTTACACAGTTTGGCCTTCATGTTGGCCCAAAACATCTCAATCGAATGAAGCTCCTGTGAGTTCACTGGGTTGAAGTCTTTTGGCACACAAAAAAAACATTGTTATCTCTGTACCAGTCTAACACAGGCCGCGCATAGTGACAGCATGCCATTCCGGCCAAAATAGCCTCTTGCCTCCATGAGACCGCAGGAAGGGCAGCAGGCGTTTCTGGAGGCACTCGTCTCGGTAGATTTGCCCATTCATTGTATCCGTCGTGATGTATGGCTGGCTCATCTCTCCACACCCACAGGCGCCCAGACAAATCAAAAACTTTTTGGCGAATTTGTCCACCTTCTTGTTCTCTACCTCCTCAGAAATAGACCAAACCATGAAGTGGCAACGTAAAACTCCTGCCCGGCAATTGCTTTGTGTTCGCCTTGCTGTAAGTCTCGTGGTTCATCACGACGCATCTCGGTTTCATCAGCCACTCTCGACACGTCTTCCTGGCGCGGATTTTGGCTACCATGTTTTGTTTGAGGATTCGTCTTGGTTCCCTCCTAACCTTGTAGACGTAGAGGTCGGTAGGTTTCATCGTTTTTTCAACAAACCAGATGAAAACCTCCACCTGCTTCGCCACATCGCGGATCGAAAGGTTCGGTCGACGCTTGAACAGATTCAACACCTTCCTTGCCTTCAACGGATCACCTGTCTTCGGATTTCTGCCACTGCCTGGCCGCCGCTGCTTCGTCTGGGTTTCCTTAAATGAGTTCGCAAACAGACAAATGATGGAATCCCAGGTCTTTTCCGATCCATCTGTGGGACACAATAGGATTTACCACAACAGCCCACATATTTCTTTTGGCGGATCTGCTCTTGTTCTGATGCCATCTCGATAACCAATTAACAGATTGTGATGAAATTTTGCCAATGTTAACATTACAGCCAGCTTCGGTCAAAATTTTATCAAGTTTTGGCCGCAACTTCAAGTTAATGTTTCCTGTGTATAGCTTTAAAAAAAAATCTTTTTCTAAGCCACGGAAGGTACTATTCTACTATTTGACTTATTACTCCTAAAATATCACTGTACGATACGGAACTATTGGAACTGCTGCATTCCATGACCAGCAAACTGTCATTTATGCTGTAGTTCCTCCATTTGAGGTTTACCCAAACAATTTCTATCGGTCGCAGCTCGTTGGGAGGGTTGGCGGTCTTCGGAACAACGTTTATCTTCAACCGTTCCAACTTCTCCAGTGATCTGTTGGCATAATGGGCCGAGGTCAGGTCCGGCCAAAAGAACACCTCCTCATTTGCGTGATACTTTTTGATGAAGGCAGCAACTTCCAGCAGGCTCTTTGTACTGTATATCTCTCCGTTCACCACAAGTTCCGAATGAAAGAGCAGCGGCTTGGATATTCCCTTCTCGCTCATCGTCATCAACAGAAAGACATTCACCGGGAACTTGTTGTGGAAGATATATTCGACGTCAACGCTTACCTCATTGGTGGGAGACGTTAAGCATCCGGTCCCCTGCCAATCGTTGTCGTCCAGCGTCAATCTATTATGACTACGACGCGCTTTGCCGAAAAGAGGGTTTTCACCAGCATCTTCAGCCGCTCCTTCTAGGTGATTGCCTGCTGCTAAGATACGGCCGTCCTATGCTGACGCTTCCGCATTACAATGCCCATTTTGTCGAGCCACTTCATAACCATAACGGTCAAACGCCATCATATGTTTGCTGGAACTTTACTAATTATCTTGAGTGATTCCTGCTTCAGATTTTGGGGTGCTTCTTCTTAGGATTTGAGTCAATCATACTTAAGACCCTGAGGAAATCATGTATGAAATTTGAAAAAGTCCTGTTTGGGATTGTGATAAAACCCTTTTCAGGACTCCGAGTAAGTTTTTCTCACGTTTCCAGATGAAACATGCTCATAATTCTCAGAGAATCCTGTTGAGAATACTGAGACGTGTTCATGATCTCCATGCGAATACTGTGCCTATTTTGAACTTCGAGATTAATCTTGCTAAGGATTTTGACTGATCTCTGATCAGGATTCAAATTTTACCTAGAATTTCAAGCAGGAATGCTACTCAGAATTGCTCTGAAACAAGAACATCAGAAAATCTGAAGCATAGTTTATTGAAAGCAACTCACCTACAGTAGATTTGATCAAATTTGTACGGCAGAAAGATCAGTGCCTTTGGATTTTCATAAAATATTCATGAGAAGTGAAAATGATTTTATCCCCGTGTAATGATGGTGTTTAGTTTCCCGGTTTTCATGGTAACCGCTGTCACTTCTATGCCAACTGAATTTCGTTTACTGCAATGAATAAAGTTGACTCTAAGTGCGGGTCAAAAACCTGCTGTCTCTGTTGTTTTGATTATCAATCGGTAAGCTGGAATTTCATTAGACGAAATCTGAATATCATCTCTTGTGATGATTTTTTTATTATTCATTGAGGTTTATTGAATTTCATTTCTGACATTTCGAAATTTCAAAATTGATATTAAAAATGAACCTGTTTACATAAATGAATATCAAAGCATTTTGAAAATCAAACGTTCATTCTTCTGGTTACGTTAGTTGTCACGAGTTATCATTTGATTTTCGCGTGGAACTTATAGGTAGTCAATGTTATGTTGCCTGAAATCGACGCTTTTGAACCTAACGAGCATTACTTTTATGAAGACTGATAAAGATACAAGGCAACGTTTTACAAACTTGATATGGTTGATGATTGACCGCATTGTAGAAATAAACGTATCACAAAAATCGACTTAAACTTTGATTATTCGTTCTGCCATTGTCGGGTAAGACACTGTGCACCAGTATGAGCATGATTTACCACCCGAGGTTGCTACTCCGTTATTGCCAGATCAGCTGTCATTACACAGAGAACCAACAGACAACATATATCCTCAATGTGTAAAAGCTGTTGAGTGCATAATGTAAGACCATGGACATCATTGCACAAATATAGTCATATTACAGTATTATCAGAATATCAACGGCACTCCAAGCTATTCTTGATCCGATTTACGAGGTCTACATCGTACTTATGAGTTGATAAAGCTCTATGTGGCTTCACTGCACAATTATAGTCATATTACAGTAGTCACATAATATCGAAGGCACTCCAAACTATTCTTGAGTTTAGATGTTGATGTTTTGAATGACCAACAAGGCGGTTTACGAGGTCTCCATCGTACTTATAAGTTGTTAAAGGTCCATGGGACATCAATGCACAGTTATAGTCATATAACAGAATTCTCAGAATATCAACGGCACTTCAAACTATTCTTGAGTTTAGATGTTGATATTTTACATGATCAACAAGGTGACTTACGAGATCTTCATCGTACTTATGAGTTGCAAAAGCTCCATGTCCCATGGTGTTTTGCATGATCAACAAGGCAAATTTTGCTACAATATAATGGGTACTCCAAATCATTATGGAGTTCGTATCTTAATGCTCTAGAGGAAGAAGTGGCGATGATTCAATCCAAGTTATATTTGATAATGATGTAATACTACATCCTTTATTGTAGCATGGTAACTTTTCATAGCAGTGAAATAACGAATTGATTAGGATTCTATCGTTGTTTGTGATCATCAAGCTCCTGTATGAAGGGCCAAAAACGTTTGGGCGGATTCTAAAGCAGAGGCACTTATGCAAAACCCGCGAATATAGGGAAGAAATTCTCCTTCCAAAAGCAAGTTCACACTCACAGCACTATAGGGTGTACGGAATCAAATTGCGACACACACAAATATTCGGCAAAATTCACCCGTTCAACCAATCATCTTCAAACTTTCAGGGAGTAAAATAAAACATGTTATGAATCTTTTTCCATGTTTGTTTTATTTTCAATTTCAATTCCATATCCAAATGCACGAACTTTCTTCTTTACACTACTCATAAAGTCCTGTACAACACTTCCTTAGGATGCTTCCAAAGTGCCTGTTTCATGATGACCCAGTACTTTTCAATTGGCCGCAGTTCCGATGCGTTCGGGGGGTTGAGATGCTTCGGCACGAAATTGACCTCCTTAGCCTTGTATCACTCCAAAACCTCTTTCGAGTAATGGCACGAGGCTAAATCCGGCCAGGTAATCGTAGGACCATCGTGTGACCTCAGAAGAGGAAGTAGTCGCTTTTGGAGGCCTTCCTTTAGGTACACCTGCCCATTGGCCGTTCCAGTTGTCACGAATGAGGTGCTCCGCTTTCCATACGAGCAAATTGCTTGCCAAATCATATATTTTTCAGCAAACTTTGACACCTTCTGCTTTCTAACGTCCTCAGGGACATCGAATTTATGATGAGCAGTGAAAAACTGGAGCCCCGGAAACTGCCGCATATCACTTTTACATACGTCTCATCATCCATAACGAAGCAATGTGGTTTCGTCAACATCTGGGTGTAGAGCTTTCGTGCACGTTTTTCACCTACCGTATTCTGCCGTTCTTCACAATTAGGTGCCTATAGGACTTTGCGCGTGTGTAGTCCTTCACGTTTTTTCGCATCTTGCACAAACATTTTGGTTAGATTCGGTTTCTTCGCCACATCTCGAATTGAACTGTTGGGATTCCTCTTGAAAGCTTGAACTACCCGCTTAACACTATACGGAGATCCATTTTTGCCACTTTTTTCTTTCCGATCAATGGTCAAACGTTCGTGGTACCGATTTAAAACACGAGACACCGTAGAATGTACCATTCCCAACTTTCTGGTGATGGCACGATGAGAAAGATCCGGATTTTCGAGGTACGTGCGCAAAATGTTTTTGCGCCGCTGCTGCTCTTCCGACTCCATCTTCGCAACGATTGCACATCTGCTACTGAAACTTACACAGCGTAAGCAAATACACATTGAAATAATTCCACCCAAAATGTCAATAGAAAATACCAAACGGGTAAAAAGTTACAGCCATTTAAAAGTGGTGCAATTTAATTCCGTACAACCTTTAGAACCGTGCCCTCGATTGGAGGAATAAACCCAACAGATGGGGTCGGAGAGACCACCTTCGTCCCGCGAAATGTTGCAATAGGGAGCAGGCAGTCCCATGCTGCCTATCCAAATTATTTCACTAGGGTGCTCTGATGGTCCCTCTTTTTCCCCGTTGTATGTAATGTAATGAATATTTAGTACATTTTGGCATGGACATTTGATTGCTTTCCATGTGTTAGAAAATCTTGCTGAAAGTGATATGGATTAGGGCCATATACCGTTCTTAATTTACCCACTAAATTAGGTGTTGATGAAGGGTCAAACATAGGGATACAGCGATTTGAAAGCTCTTTCCACCTCACAAGCGTCTGTAAACCCTTCAAACTCCTCTAAGATCTTCGGATGGTGCCGCGGTGATTCTTTTGAAGAGGTTATGTCATTGATGCAGATCCAGACCCACCATATATGTGCCACATGGTATTGCTCGGTAGGGTCCTCCCTTAGCTCAGTCGGTAAAGGCGCAGCTACAAAGCTACACCATGCTGGAGGTGGCTGGGTTCGACTCCCGGTCTGGTCTAGGAATTTTTCGTAAAAGGAAAATTTCTCGACTCCCTGGGCATAGCGTATGATTGTACTTGCCACACAATCATACTAATGCAACAATGGTACTTGGCATCGAAAGCTCTTAATTAATAACGGTGGAAGTGCATTTAGAACACTAAGTTGAGAGCAAGTGAAAAGCTAATTGTGAAAGCAATAAGCTTGAAATGCTAGAGAAGAAGGTATTGCTCGCGGTTATGGGATAGCCGAGAGAACAGGAGAAAGGAGAAAGGAGAGAAAGCATTAGTAATTGGTAACATGCAATGCGCATGTGAGATATTTATGGTAATATTCTCACAAAGACCGTTCAGAAAAGTTCAACGGATGCATTTGAGAGATCATTCCAGATGAGTTTCCACGCCATCACGTTTAGTTTCGCGCCAAAATCTGGACAGATTAAATTTGGAATGAAACAAATTTGCTGTTATTTCAATCCAAGATGCATTTTTTATTCATTCAATTGTGCATTCTTTTTTTTATATATCATTTATTTGTACTGGCTGAATCGAATCAACTTTACAGAGCCAAGTTTTCAAATTTGTATACATCAGTTATCTTAAAACTGAGGTTAGGAGGATGTAACCGATCTCGAGGTTAATAGGAATAACAATTTAATGGATGGGAAGACTGGTGGGAATTTAAAGTAAGGTTTACGTAACACATTAATTTTAAATTCTAATTTGTCAAAAAAAAACCCTATAACTATGCATTTTTTGGTTTTCTTTTGACATGAACATTTTTGAGACAGAAAAAAAACTCACAAACACAGATAAAAAAAAATAACTAATGGAATACATACATGTTAAACTAACTACAATCTAAGGCTAATATGAGTCAAAAACACTTAAATTAGTTTCATAAACTCCAGATCACGTACTGCCAAAATATCTCGAACCGGTACATTGGGTTGTCTACCTCGAGCACGAAGGGAATCATAAAGCTCAGATCTGACTTCACGATGCTCAGCACATGACCAAATAATGTGATCTGCGTCCTGGTAACCTTGTCCACATTCACAGAGATTGCTGTCGCTCAGCCCAACCCGGTATAAATGAGCGTTCAAAGAATAATGATTGGACATGAGGCGAGACATGACACGAATGAAGTCTCGACCCACATCCATACTTCCAAACCAAGATTTCTTCGACACCTTTGGGATGATAGAATGTTGCCATCGTCCCAAATCTCCTTTACTCCATTTATGCTGCCAGCTAACGAGAGACTGTTGACGAAAAATAGGAAAAAAAATCGTTGAAGGCGATTTGTCGATCACAAATATCGCCTTCCATAGCGCCCACCTTTGCAAGCGAGTCCGCTTTCTCATTGCCCGGAATTGAACAATGAGATGGGACCCATACAAAAGTGATGATAAAAAAACGCGAAGACAAAGCACTTAGAAGCTCCTGTATTTTCATGAGAAAATATGAGGAGTGCTTTACCGGCCTCAATGAGCGAATAGCCTCTATAGAACTGAGACTATCCGTGAAGATGAAGTACTGATCCGGTGTTAGTGAGGCAACCATTTCTAGCGTAAAGTGTATTGCCGCTAATTCGGCGACATATACGGAACAAGGAGCTTGAAGTTTACGATTGGCGCTATGAATTTCATCAAATATACCAAACCCTGCTGACTCCTCTATAAATGATCCGTCAGTGAAGAACGATTTAGTGGAATCAACTTGGCCAAACTTTGCAGCAAATATCACCGGAGCAAGCATAGGAAGATGATGCTCTGGGATTCCATGAAGCTCCTGCTAGCCAGTATTAGCCATCTTAAAACTAATAATAGTTGCTTTTTTGCAAGTTTTCTTACTGACAAATCCGGATTTTCATTGCGACCGCACACATTTGTTTTTCGCACTTGTTCTTCTTTCGACGTCATTTTCGATCTAAAAGCTTGTAGTATTACCAAAAATTAATTTTACACAATAAACAGACATACGTTCATCAGTCTGTGAAATATTTCACGCGTTGATGAAGTATTTCCAGATATTTAGGGGTGTCCAGATTTTGTCGTGAACAACCCTTAGAAGATAAGAGAAATTTTACTACGTGCTAAATTTGGGAACATCAGGGCAACGATCCCCCATCACATCTTCAATTGATTATTACAAGCTGTCCATTTGGCTCAGGCCCGTTTGAACGTTGATGGGGCAGCTTTTTTCACACTGATTCAAACCAAACATAAATGAATTTTAAAACTTCAAATGAAACTGTTATCATCCGCCTAGGATAAGCGCTCATAAAGATGACTCTAAAAACATGAAGCCCTAACCACAGTTTTCGACTTCCTTCTGTCTTGAAATTAGGCTATTACGTCCCAACTCAACGCTGTTTGCTCTCCACTTAGACATACTTAACAACCGCAACACTAAATACGCACGGCTATTGGGAGCAACCCGATCGCGCCGTTATAAAATTTTATAATAAAATTAAGTGCATCGCCAGCTCGAATGCAAAATACTCGCTAAAACCGATCCACCTAAAACCTCAATCACATTAACATCGCAAAACCAATATCACCTGCACCGTGTGCTCTGCTTTGCCGCCATATGCCGCATAAACCGCAATTATCAACTTACAAAACATTGGCAAACATGACCCACCAATTACCCAATCAAAACCAACAATTTTACGGTACCATCTAATGTCTATAATTCAATCAGCAACATTAATTTTACAACCATCATTCATCCGGGCTGCTGCGACCGACCACCTTACCTTTTTTTTTTTTACAACGGCAAAAGAAGCAAAATCCCAAAACAGTCCCATCCGACAAGCATCGAGTTTGACTGGGGCAAAAAAATGGCATACCGGTGCACTCCGACCCAGGTGCGATAAATCGTTTCCCCGCCTTGGTAGTAGCAACTGTGGCAAGGAACGAGCGATCGAACGGACGGACGGTGACAAAAAGTGTTTAACAAAATAACAACGTCGTCGTCGTCGTCGTCGTCGTCGCGGCCGCCACCAAAACAAGAGTACAACTTTATAATACCACCTTAGTACAACTAACCTACCGGTCGTCGCATAGCGCATAGCAGAATTGTTTTCATATCACAACATTAAAGTTCCACCGGTCTGGGCTCCAGACTGGTTCGAGCGAGTCCAAACTAAGGAACGTTAGAAATTCCGGTGGTGAAAATTTTCCGAACCAGTCTAACGAGACCAAACCAACAACAACGGTGCAAAGACGAAGCCAAAGGAAGTTGTATGGCCGTGCGCGAGCTCGCGCGCGGGCTTGTGCTTCGATAGCCAGGGCCCATATATTTATAAGCACCCATAAAGTGGCCAATTTTTATCGGTTTTGTTATACCTACATTTTTATTTAGATCAATACAAGCTACGAGAAAAAAAAAACTATAGTGCAAACGCTTGCTTTTTGATACGTGTGAAGCAATAAATCCGTCCAAGCTCCATGACTTAATCCACGCGAGTGCGCGATCCTACATTAACCTACTGCAATCGCGTTCCAGTGACCGAAACCCACCGCAGAAGGACGATGCTGGCTCGGTGTGGTTCGGTGTGGTTCTGATCGATTTGTAGAATCCGAAAAAAGAAGCCGTGTCTCCCGGTACGGAAGCAAGTGGGTGTTCCGTTTGGACGTCGTGTTTGGGTTG